>OX418225.1:47038765-47109416 GCA_948455865.1 Conomelus anceps | reverse complement strand
TATTTCTATGCAGGGCCGGCGCGTGGTACACGCGGGCCATGCGGCCGCATGTGGCGCCGCCGTCAGGCGGCGCCGCGCTAGGTTTACAAAACTTGAATATTCCGGAAATTTAAAAAAAGCGGCTATTTGCTATTTGGCGCCCCGACAAAATGAGAATAAAATTTTGAATTTGGCGGATTAAATTATCGACTATTTGGCGCCATTGGCTCGAGGCGCGCGCCAAGATGAGAATGAAATCTCCAATTTGTCAGAAATTTCAAAATAAAGAGACAGTTTTTAGGGCCTTGATAGGCTTTGATGCGCAACAAAATTCCCAATTTGTCGAAATTTTTCAACTGATCGACAATTTGGCGCCACTGGAAAGTGGCGTCACGCCAGGATAGGAATATAATTTCCAATTTCTAGGAAATTTTAAAATAGAGTGGCAGTTTTTTGTGCCGTGGTAGGTGGCGCCGTGCAAACATAAGAATAAAATTTTCTATTTGGTGGAAATTTTAGAATTCATCAACAATTTGGCGGCTCTGGAATGCGGCGTCGCGCCAGGATAAGAGTAAAATTTCTATTTTTTTCGGAAATTTTGAATAGAGTGGCAGGTTTTTGTGCCGTTGTAGGTTTTGTCGTACAAATATAAGAATAAAATTTCCTATTTGGTGGGAATTCAAAATATTTAAATTATTTAACGCTGGTGTTCATTATTTTTATTGTTGATTATCATTATCCCTGATAAATAAACTTAGGTTTGATTCTAAGATGATACTCATGATTATCAATCATTTAATTACTTTATAAAACGTGCATTAATGATAGTATTTTTGTGAATAATAAGTTGAAAGAAATTAACGAGAGAGAGAAAAAAAAGAGAGAGAATATTTTTTCATACTAGTTCAGTAATTAGTCTACTAGTTCAGTAATAATAGGCCTAATTAGTAGTAGTAAGCTTATATTATCTGAGCAATCGAATTTTTGTTTGCGAATTCCGATGTCTAGACGACTGTTCAAACAAAGTTCGTGAATGCTAATGCTATAATTCCTCTATATATCTATCACCGTGCAAACAAACAATCAAGGAAGTAATGATTCTTCCATCGCAGTCTTGCAGTACAGTGGGAAAAGTAAATATTGAGAAAAATATACATTTTCGAATTCGTTATTCCATTCAATTCAGGAGTTCAGTTCCTTTCGATAAGTTGTCGAGTGAACAGTGTATTTAGTTCGCGAGTTCAACTCCTCTATATAGGATAATAATATTTCTACTGTATATGCCTGATACTTGTCCTGCTGAGATGATATAATTATTTTCATTATATTTTCTTCGTGATTGTCTGTAACCTTTATACTGTATAATATATTAGTGTAGTCCATATTCCCTTGTGTGTTCTGTGTGATCAAGTGTATTAAGATTCCTATTTCACTCAAATATCATGGCTGATAAAGTAAAAAAAAACCTTCCGGGACATTCTATAGAAAACGAAAAGCAGAAATGGAGAAGGAAACACTTAAACAAGCCAGAACAATGAGTAAGTTTGTTTCCAAAATAGAGTCCATCGACACCTCTGTAAGCAGAATTGAAAATACAGAAACAGAACCAAATATTTTGCAGGTAAGAGAGTATTTTCAAATAAGTTAATTAATAGTTTCATAATACACCTGACGAAATGGCAACGTACATGGGTACGGGAGGGTGTGATGATTCTCTGCTATTCTAGTTTCGATTTGACCATTTTCATGCGTTCAACTCTAGTAAGGTTTCTCCATTCTCACTTTCTCTTTGCTTGTACAATTGAACCATTGAATTTGTCAAATTAAATAATCCTGTTGTGTATTTTTTGTGTTCTCAGAGTTCAAATCCTGAAGGCAATGCTAGTGATACAATGGAAAAACTGTCAGTTACATCCTCATCTACATCAAGCATCATCCTTGAAGACTGTGGTGAATGGCCAGACAAAATCACAGACAAAATTCGTGAGGTACTCGTTAAAAAAGGTCCTATTCAGATAAAGAATTTCGACTTTCCTATTGATACTACTAACAGAAGATTTACTGTGGCCAATTATAAAACCAAATTGCCAAATGGGGAGGAAATCAACAGAGAATGGCTTGTATATTCGAAATCGAAAAACTCAATTTTTTGTTTTGTTTGTAAATTGTTTAATAATGAGAAGTTATCCCTTAATGGAAAAACCGGGTTCTCTGACTGGCAAAACATGTCAACACATCTACGACACCATGAAAAATCACCGTCTCACATAAAATCATCTATTTCCTATCGAGAACTTGTACAAAGGTTGCGGTTAGGTAAGACAATTGATAATGAAAATCAACGTGTCTTACAATCCGAAACCGAACACTGGTATGAAGTATTGAAACGAATTCTGTCCATAGTGCAATTTCTTGGGAGTCAGGGGCTTGCTCTTCGTGGCACAAATGATAAAATTTTCCAAGAGAACAATGGAAACTTTTTGAAACTGGTTGAACATATAGCCAAGTTTGATACAGTTCTTTCTGAACATCTTCGCAGGGTATCAAGTAAAGAGACTCATTTTCATTATTTGAGCAAGCAGATTCAAAATGAGTTTATAGCTCTACTCTCGTCAAAAGTGAATGAACACATACTCAGTGAGCTTCGGAAAGCAGTGTACTACGCCATCATCCTGGACTGTACTCCTGACGTTAGTAAAAAAGAACAAATGACAATGGTAATTCGATTTGTGGGTACGGAGTTGGGTAAAGATGTTGTGGTCAGAGAACACTTTCTTGGATTCGTTCACGTGAAGGAGACAACTGGAGAGGGTTTAACAGCTTGCCTATTGAATGAGCTGTCTAGAAGAAATATCCCCCTAGAAAATATGCGGGGTCAATCTTACGATAATGGATCTAATATGAAGGGCAAAAATGTTGGGGTACAGAAAAGAATCCTAGACCTCAACTCTCGGGCTTTCTTTGTTCCCTGTGGAAGCCACTCATTGAATTTAATTATTAATGATGCAGCCTTAAGCTGTATAACAGCTGTGAACTTTTTCAATATTGTCCAAGAAATATATAACTTTTTTTCTTCATCCACCCATAGATGGAGTTTATTGATGAAACACGTTAAAAATTTGACAGTGAAACCTCTAAGTGAAACGCGTTGGGAGAGCAGAATAGATGCACTTGAACCATTGCGATATCATATTGATGATATATATGATGCTATCTACGAAGCTACCACAGACACCAACATTGATGGGTATGGAAAAAGTAAAGCCATTGGTATTGCTAAGAAAGTCACTGATTTCCGGTTCCTGTGCTGCTTGGTAAAATGGTATGAAGTTTTATTTAAGGTGAATCTTGTGAGCAAATCCTTACAAAAAAAAATAATAGACTTGCCAAGTGCTTTGGAGCTGATAAACAGCGTGAAAAATTTCCTCAGCTCTATGAGATCTGAAGCTGGGTTGAACAGCATCATCACTGACGCAATGGAGTTGGCTGAGAAACTAGACGTCCAACCAGACTTTGCTGACGAAGTAAGTGTAAGGCCTAGGAAAATTAAGACTCAATTCTCTTACGAGGGCTCACATGAACCAGCAAAGTCTGGGAAGGAATCTTTCAAGATTAATTTCTTCTATGTCATTTTGGACACGGCAATAAATTCATTGACCGAAAGGTTCGATCTAATGGAAAAGCATAGCAAACATTTCATGTTTCTGTACAAAATCGATGATTTGAAAAACATTGAAAATCACAAAATCAAAGAAGAATGTGAAGATCTTCAAAGAATTCTGACAAATAAAGAAAAGAACCACAGTGACATAAATAGCGAAGAACTTTTCAATGAAATATTAATACTATCTCCAATGCTACCTGAAAACAGTTGCCCTGAGAGTGTATTGTCCTACATTACAAAAAACTCTCTAACAGATATTTTCTCCAACGTCTTTGTCGCCTTGAGGATTTTGTTGACAATTCCTGTGACTGTTGCCAGTGGTGAAAGAAGTTTCTCTAAACTAAAACTGATTAAAAATTACTTGCGTTCAACAATCTCCCAAGACCGATTGTGTGACTTGGCAACATTGTCCATTGAAAGGGAAATCTTGGACACCCTTGCTACAGACTCAATCTTGAGAGAATTTGCCAGTTTGAAAGCAAGAAGAATTTCATTTTTTTAGTAGTTAATTGTTCTTTTACCCATCAAGTTCTCTTAAAACTTGTATTTCAAATGTTATTTGTGTATTTGTACTTTTGTTGTTCAATGATTTTATAACATGTACAGTTATAAATTTATTATGTTTCCTTTAAAAAACGAAGATATGAGTTGTTGTTTCTGATATGAGTAAATTTTTAAGTTTCCATTTTGTAATGAATGTTATGTTATGCAATGATTTTCACAATTTGTGCTGTTCTATTCGATTGCTTTATTCTGTTCTTGTATTTTTTACCCCTGATAAAGTTATTTCTTTCTTCATTTCAATTTTCCGTTAAAGCGTTGGGGTAAATGGACTAATTTGTGTTATTTTACTATATTTTTGTTTTCTCTGTCATTTGAGAGAAATTCTATTCAATTAATGATGTATTATTGATGTACTATACTCAAACTCTATTAAATGAATCTTATTTCAACTATGCTTCATTTTATTTTGCATTAGGCTACAATCAATTTAATCTATGAATTCTTTTTATGGTTGTATTGAATATTCTCTATTATTTCCTCTGCTTTCATGAAACAAGTTTTTTGCTTCATAATAAAATACCCTGTATTTTATGCCATATATTATTTATAAGTAATAATTAATATTTACAGAATATAAATAAATAAATGAATAAATAAATAAATATATATTATTACTTATAAATATATATATATAAATGTGTGTGTGGGTGGCGCCAAATTCGTGGTTCGCATGTACCAAAAAATCTCCTAGAACCGGCCCTGTTTCTATGAATCCTGCATATGAATTTGAACATATTTTGAAACAAATTTTCAATTTCCTACTTCAGTGACAACAGATTCCTCATAAATATCAAATAAGTGGCACTGGATTGCAGTGATTTTCACAAATTTGTTCCCCGATAAATCAGTTTCCAACAATAAATAATGCAAGCATCCAACTTCCAGTTTCTAAACTTCTCTAAAGCATACCAAAATAATAATGAGAAGGCGTTCAACAGTAAAGCAATATAACCAATTGAAACTTGATTAATTAAAATTTAATTAGGAACTAAAAGCTTGTTGTTTCTTTGAAAAAGTTCTATTTTCACTGCATAAATAAATTAACTTTCAAAAGGGCAGTGAAATATTCTTCTTTCCAACGGCGAAAAATGTGTTACCTTTCTATCTCAATCTCCTTAGGTTTACCCATATGAATTTCAATTATATCATTTAGAAGGATAACATTTTTACAAGTTTAATATTTGCTCACTTATTACCATTATTATGAATTATCATAATACACCATCCTTAATCACCCCATTCATAATTTTAGTGGGATCACTAAGAAATTTAAAAACATTTCTTACAAAGAAATCTCTTACAAAATGTATGTTATGTTATGTTATGAAGGGACGGATTCAAAGATCCAAAGATTCAAAGATCCTCACACGTCAACCGAAGCTTATTGTGTGTCCCTAGTACGTTAGTTAGGCAAACCAATACCTGTGCCCTTTACAAGATCCAGGAGTTTCTTCCCTATGCTAACGTCCCATTCATCACCTGGTTGCTTAAAGCCAAACAGAGCCATTCTCCTTGCCCCGAGTCTCTCGCAATCCAGTATGATATGCTTGGCAGTCTCTTCAGACTGATTGCAAAGCCTACACATCTGACTTTCATTTCTGAGTCCAATTGTGTGGAGATGTTTCCTGAAGTGGCCATGTCCAGCTATCAGAGCAGTCAGCTGCTTAACCTGACCTCTACCCAGCCTCACCAGCCAGTTGGTGAAGTAGGAGCTTGTGTCTGCTAGCAGCCTTTTTACAAAATGTATAGAATGATGACAAATTAAATCCTTCATTCTATTTTGAAAAAACAATGGTTGAGTTCATGGGAGCCTTACCGTTTACCGGTAAATGGAATTTTACCGGGAACTAGGGCGTCTGATTGGTCTATTCAAACTTTTAAACATCTATGAATTTGAATAAAATAATCAGGCGCCTTAGTTTCTTGTGAGATTCCATTTCACTTCCATAGGGAAGTGAAAGCCGTGAGCCGTAGCAGGTATCTGTTCAGCCAGATAAAGGTAAGCTATGAACTCCTGGGCTCTCTTTACAAGGGTGACCGATTTGATATTGGCCAGCAAAAAAAAAAAAAAACGAAACAAAACTGCTGAATTTCACTTTTCGGTGATTCGTGACTCACCTAAAACTGTAGGTCCAACTCATTACCCACTCAGGATCCTCATCCTCAAAAGGCTTCAATCAACTCAATCATTTATTGATGTATACCACAATAATAATGGTACAAATTTTTTAAAGCTGTCCAAACGGAGACACTTATTGCAATAGAGCGTTCTCGTAGAGCAATCTAGTGTTCCTAGACTATAGTGTAGATCAAGTCTAGTTTAGGTCTAAAATAATTTAGTTTTCATATGCCAGGTCTCACTGGTTCAGAAAATCATTCAGTAAGCTATTGATTTAAAAGTGGTCTTAAGGAATGTTTCTCACATACCTGGCATCTCAGGTAACCGTCGCTGCTTACCCGGTATAATTACGTTACAATATGATTTCAATGTCCCTATTTTTTTTTTTTTGTCTTTCAGACTCCACTTAAGGATTAATTTATGACAAGTCAGATCAACAATTATTATACAATGTTATACACTAGTTACCATAATTATTGCATCAATATCAGTTGAGGTGAGGCTTAATTTTTATTTGAAAGGAACTTGTGTACGCTATAAAAAGGTTCATCAATTAGATGGGAAGTGATAGCCGAGTGCCGTAGCAGGTATCTGTTCAATCAGAGATAAGCTACGAAACTCCTCGGCCAACTTTGTAAGGGTGGCCGATTGGATTGGCCAGCAAAAATAACTGTTCTCTGCTGTAAAATCACTTCCCGGTGGTTCGGAACCCACCTAAAACTGTAGGTCCAACTCATCAATCACAATCATCCGATTCATTACCCACGCACAGGTCTCAGACCTATGTGGGCTTCATCCTTCAAAAATGAAAATAATTTTCAATTGTTTTTTGAATATTTCTATATTTTTACGACACTAAAAACTGCGGTAGCTTGTAGAGTTTCCTATCAATATAACTAGGTTTTTGTTTGAATAAGCTACTATTGTGACTCACCAAGTGATAATCTTCTCGGCTACTTGTATTATAGTCTGTGCAAACAACACCGGGCATGAGTGAAACAAGCCTTAGGGCAGCTATTGAATGATTCACTGAACGACTGAGAAACCGACGTGGTTTATATTATATCAATAATAATATATTATTATTTAAGACTAGTTTTTTACTTCCTGAAATTTTCTATAAGTCATAGAACAAGGTATACAATAAACAAAGCCATAAAAATTCAAATATCGAATGTATTTTTTGCAATAAATAATTTTCAAATAACAATAACTATTTACAATTATTAAACTATTTACAAGTTTCGTTACAGACATACACATATTTTACATACATTATTATTCTATACACAAGCATCCTAAATAATTTAACAAACTATTTTTATACAGTACAGTACATACAAAAAATTACGAATAAATGTCCTAATAAATATAATTCATTCAGGCTTGGCCCACATTCAATAATACATGTTAAATTTTCATGAAAAGCGAGTTGCACTTGCTTTTAAAACAAATAACAACCAAATCGTCCTACTTAAATTAGAATTGGAAAAACTAATTGAGATATTATGAAAATTCGATATTATAGTCTCAAGTATCACATTAGAGTAATTCTAAATTGTTCAGACAGTGGGAAATTCAAGGAATGATTAATACAGTATAAAAAGTCACTTGATAGGCAACACTTTGAAAACATTCGATTATTAATTAATGATTATTCATAATTAACCTAGGAGAAGGATGGAAACTTCCCGTAATTACTTTTTTAGGATACGCAAAAAAGCTTTAGTTATCAAATAACAGTGATATTTCATGGTAATTTTACTTGAATGTGAAACAAATTTCAAAAATAGTTGTCAGAAAAACTAAGACTGAGATATTCATGAATGAGGCCATTTTTAAAGTAGTATAATATTAGCCTGTTCAGCGGAAGAAAAACAAATAATAATTTAATAATAAACAATGACTCAAAATGACAATTTTGATTTTTTAAACTATTCAAAATTTGAAGACAGAATATTATAAAAAAAAAAAATTTTGAAGAGAAATAAATATGTTTCTCAAATTATTGAAGTACACATAAAAAAGCATTGTCATAGCAAAGATTTAGATGATTAGAATATATTTAAATAAATGTAATAAATGTATTCGATTACCAGATGTTTAAGCAGCATAGTTCTTTCTGGACATGCCATAAATTCATTCAATTAATAAATACATTTGAGATTTATGAAAATTCTAAACATAAAATATGCAACATAAGCTATCATTTTAGAATTTTCTTTTGATATAATTATATTTAACTAATTTTCAGGTAACACAATAAAGATGATAATTTAGATTAAACAAAACTAACTAGCTACATAATATCAATCAATAATCTGATTCCAAAATTGTTAATTTAAAAAACTATACTTGAAAAAATTATCAATTTTGTTCTATAATATATGAGAAAGATTGCAATTTAATAGCATTCAACTGGGAACGTTAAGTGAAAAAATATTTATCGAGAAAAAATACAATGAATGCAAATAAAAACATTAACGAAAAATTGCAAGAATTTGTTACAAAGTGTATTAAATAAAATATGAAATTAAATAAATATATATATGAACAATATACATAAACAGAATGAGTCAAAAACTACACTCTTCGCAAATTTTGACACCATTATTCAAATCAAAATTTGTGAAAAGGAGGGCAGTTCTGGAATTTTAAGGCCGTGTTTATAAACACGATGCGATATCAAGGAATTTGTAAGAAATATTATTAAGGAAAACTCAATTTTAATACACTTTTGGCTAGTTTATCAAGAGTATGAGAGCAGTAGCTGATAATTGATTTGTAATAAATGTTCTTTTCAAGTTAACATACTATAGAGTACTAAAATAATGTTACTATGCTGAATCTATGTGGCATCTTTTTATTTTTATCTCAATAAATTAAGCATTAATTATGACGTAAAAATCTGCATTATTAGTGTATAAAACCGTGGATTTTTCTATTTTAGTTGTTGGCAACTTATACCAAACAAAAATTTACATAATAATCTCACACTGTAATTATAATTTTATATGTTTAATATATAATTTTACCGTATATATGTTTTAATATATAATTTTACCAATTAGTATTATTTTAATTATTCACAGAAGGAAGCTGTATTAGAAATATAGTATGTTCTTTCTACAATTTTTTACTAAATGACTAAGAGTGCTCTAAATTGCAATAAATGTCTCCGTGTGGACATGTCTTGAGAATTGAAAATACTTGAACCACCACTGTTTCCAAAAGTGATGCATTAACAGAAAGAATTCCAATCTTATTAGTGTGAGGTGTCTACAACTAATAGTAAGTAAGTAAATTTTATTTCCATTAAAGTTTTACAAATAATGAGATACAGTATAAAGAATAGTATGGAACTTCTAGCCATCTGAACCAATAGTGAGGCTTGTATACCGTTACAATATTCTACAGAGACATAGCAGTAAAATACAGTTATAGTTTATCATTACTTAGTATAATATACAGCAAATATAGTTTATGTATATAGATATGAACTATCCGCTCATTCCACAAAATAGCTTCCACACATGTCTGTATCTGAAGGCTGCTTTTATTAGCAATTTATTTATTCATTACAAAACTAATATAGAACTATAAAATAAATAAATTTCCTAGATGTAATTACACGCTTTTAAGGAAAATAATATTATTCTAGTTTTATTCGAATTTTATCTTTGTTATTCGTTCAACAATACGTTGTCATTTCAGTGTACATTTTAAGAAATAAATTTAAAAAACTATCGAATTGTGATAATAGTGCTATCAAATTGGCTTCACTTGGAAGATAATTTTCTGCAATTTAAAAAAATATGATAGACATATGGTTGCCGCGGCTGGTTTGTACTTCAACCAAATCTTATTCTTTTATTTGTAAAAAAAAGTTTTAAACGAGAAGTCCAATTTTGAAGGACTTTTTGCAGAATTTGAGGTCTAAATCGGGGGAAAAATTCCAAATTATATCTTCAAAGTCGTCAATAGTCGCTGGATTGTCTGTATGATCTACACAGATTAGCCAGCGACGATGGCGACATAGAAGACAAAATTGGCCGCGTTTTTGCCGATATACGGTTCCAAATATTGCAAAAAGTGCTTCCAAATTCGACCTACCGTTTAGCTAAAGCCATACGGTTCCAAATATTGCAAAACGTGCTTCCAAATTGGACCTATCGTTGAGACTACGCTTAATCCATACGTACTACCATATTTTTCTGATATTATATTCAAATAAAATTGCAAAAAATTTCCTTTCAAATGAAGCCAATTTCATTTCATTACTACAATTTGCGAGGTTTTAAATACATTTTAAAGGTCTACCCCTCTAAAAAAAACTCCCTTTAGTTTATCATCACTTAGTATAATAAACTATAACAATTACTTTGATTTATTTTGAAGTTTTACATCCCTAAAAACTCCCTTCAGTTTATCACAAGCCAATTTCATTGCATTTCTACAATTTGGGAGGTTTTAAATACATTTTAAAGGTCTACACCTCTAAAAAAAACTCCCTTTAGTTTATCATCACTTAGTATAATAAACTATAACAATTAATTGTAGACTATCTGCTCATGCGCAACACAAATTCCACTTTTATATGCTTCTACACATGCACAGAAAGCCCATACCGGTCTTTTATAATATTGTAACGCTATGCAAGACTCTCTAATAATATTATAATCTACAGGAACATATTTATACGCAGATTCTTGGTAGGGTGGCGTACTTAATTATAATTGTTCTACTCACTGTGTCACTAGTCGCGGATTTCATATTTTTTTTCGAAAAAAATTCTTACTTTGTCGTAAATCACAATTTTTCTTAGCAATGTTTTGTAAACGAGTATTTCCAATAAGGTTTTTTTTGAGGATGAAGCCCACATAAGTCTGAGACCTGTGCGTGGGTAATGAGTTGGATGATGGTGATTGATGAGTTGGACCTACAGTTTTAGGTGGGTTCCGAACCACCGGGAAGTGATTTTACAGCAGAGAACAGTGTCTTTTTTGCTGGCCAATCTAATCGGTCACCGTTACAAACAGGAACTACAAGAACGCAGCTTATCTCTCTGATTGAACAGATACCTACTACGGCTCACGGCTATCACTTCCCTTACATGTATGAAAACACTATACACAACAGGAGTGATTGTAGTGTACATAATTAACATCATAGTTCTAAATTTGTTTAAAAAATTGGAAAATATTCGTCTTTTAGATAACATTTTGGGTCCTGGTGTTGTTTGGGGTAAGTACTGTCTGGGGAGAGTTAAGAATGACTTGAGAGTATTTAAGGGTAGGCTTAAGTTTGAGAACAACCTTAGGTTCAAGGGTAAACTTAGTAGATGTAAAGATACCCTTAGAAAATATGAAGCTACCAGGCAAGAGGGTAATAGCAGGCCTAATGCCTAATTGCGGCAAGTGATGGGCTATTTTCAGATGTGATGGTGATAAAAAACTTTGCGTATTATGGGTCAATCTCGAAATACAATCTCCCACTTCGTTTAGAATTGAGTAATTTAGGTTTAATCTCAGCAAAGTTAATCTTAGAATGTTGTGTAGGTATAGATCTAGAGTAATTCAGATATAATTGTAGTATTAACCTATGTACAGTAGAAACAATTAGTCTGGGCGCGTGGCTCTGGTTTCACTACTAGCCGTCTTGTAAAAGTTGACTAGTTGACCTTGAAGACATCTGCAGCGTCGCACGGGCCACATGTTTTTAGAAATGAGCGACAAACACTCCCCTCGCCATGGCTGACTACCAAACGGCCGTGCGCCCAGACTAATTGTTTCTACTGTACGTATGAGGATGATTTGATTGTATTTGGGGATAATCTACTCAAACTTGATAATTTCAAGAGATTTAGGGACATAATTGGAACCAATTTCAACATATGTAGAGTTAATACCTGGGGTGCTTTTGTAGTAAAACATACAAATAATGATTTTTGAAAGTTTAGACATGGTTTTGAGTGGTGAATGAATGATAAACTGAGAATTGGGGCAACTCTTAAGTAGTCTAGGGACATTATTAATGACTTCCACAAGTGTAGGGACATTATTAATGATTTCCACAAGTGTAGGGACATTAATAATGGTTTTAGTATGTTTATGGACGTAAGTAATGAGTTTATGAACGTAACTATGACTAATTTTAACAGGTGTAGGGATAATCCCTGAGGTACTTTTGTAGTGAAACGGGCAAAGAACTGCCAATAGGAACTGTGGCCGATGATCTCAGCTGATTCACAGCCAACCTCGAAAGATGCATCAATGAAGGAAACCGATCCTTCTGTCTTAGAGGCGAAGTTAGGAGAATGTGCGAGTAAACTTGTCCCGAAGCGTCTATCCACACCTGATCTTTTGACGACCGTTTCCGGCGTGTCTTTTTGTCCGTTCCGGACGTTTTGGACGTTAGGTCCGTGTAGTGTTGGACAAGTTTGATGACACATTCGAAGAGCGGCATCAGAGGAATGAGTTTCGGCTCCGCGTCCAATCGGAAACGTCCGTCCGCATAATGGAGTCGGACAGATGTCGGTCCGCGGACAGTTTGGACGGACAATGAGAACAGGTAGCGCGGATCGGACGAGTCCCGGACAAGGAATGTGCCCGGGGCTGTGGGAAGCAGCAGGGAGGCAGATTCCTGCCAGGAGAGTCCCTCGTAGTACCAGCCGGACGTCCGCAGTGCTGTCTGTAACAAACCAGAAAAAATATTGGTAAGATATTTTAAAATAAGATGAAAACTACCATTACAGGGAAAATGACATCAAAGCTTCTCAATGAATTACCGAGATATATTTTCATTTCATATGAGACATCTAAGAGGTATTTGTAGGCATTTATGGTAAAAAAGGCCTACTACAGTGTGGAAGAGTTCCTAAAATAGTTATTTATGTATTAAAAGCGTGAAGCGCGACTTTATCGCTCGAGCCAAAACATTTACTGCGTGACGCATAGCGGAGCGCAGTAATTTTGTGAGAGCGATAAAGAAGCTTCACGCGCGAATTACATACAATATTTTTCCTACAAATGCAGTTCTGGATTCCAACACAATAAAAGCTTGTAGTTTGCAACATCACAGACCGTGCGCGGATTTGGTTAGCGAGCGCCATTGTTGAGGTTATGAGAATTTCACGGATTCCGTGATCCACCAATGAGAAGACATCAAAATCAAAACAGAAACGTAAAAAAACAGCTGGCGAGCGTAAAGTACTTTACCGCTTGCGGAGCAGTAAAGAGGTATTTTACAAAAAGTTTTCAGTACGTAAAGAACTACTTTACGAGCAGTTGTAGGAGAAATTATTTTTATAAATTAAAATTAAAATAACTACCTGTGTGGCAGACAACGTCTGCAGATCGAGGTCGGATTGCAGCCGTGTGTTGGTTGTGGGACAAGGGCAGTGCGGGGAAGTGAGGAGGAAGCTCCACTGTTGGCCAGGTTGGGCCAAGATCACGGTGGGAGTGGTGGGCAGCACAAACGACAGAGGCACCGAGGGAGACGGCTCTGCGGTGCTCACTTTTCCAACTCCTAAATCACAAAAAACAAAGAAATTATTAGTTTTTTAGGTCTATTCATGTTTGTAACATCCATAAATAAAAGTTATGCAACTGGGATTGGAGGTTACTGGAATGGAAATCACACATAGAAAGAAGGTGTTCCATACTTGCAGGAACGCACTGCTTTGATAATGGTTCATTAGTCGTACTACTTTCATACCAAGCTGCTATGTGATACCCGCGAGCCGTAGCAGGTATCTGTCAGATACCTGATAAGCTGGAATAATCAGATAGAGATAAGCTGCGTTCTCGAGGGTCCTGTTTGAAACGGTGACCGATTAAGATTGTCCAGCAAAAAAAAAACACTGTTCTCTGCTGTAAAATCACTAGAGGGTGGTTCGGAGCCCACCTAAAACTGTAGGTCCAACTCATAAATCATAATCATCCAACTCATTACCCACGCACAGGTCTCAGACCTATGTGGGCTTCATCCTCCAAAATAAATAAAAATATGATTATACCGATATATATGCTGCATTTATATAGAGAGCGCTCCAAATTTATTTATTACTAGCCGAAATTTCTATTCAATTTATTCATACATACACATAAACACACAAAATTAATACAAAATTGAAGTTTGAAGAATATATAGAAACAAGACTACAATATTAAAAGAAAAAACTGGTTCTGTGGTTGGGTGTGCTAGAGGGAGGAAAGAGGGAGAAAAGAGGGAGGAAAAAGGGAGAAAAGAGGGAGGAAAGAGGAGGAATACAGAGAACTCTATATATCTTGAATGGTGGAACGGATACCATCGTATAATATATATAATATACAAGACGTAGAGGGAGGAAAGAGGAGGAATAAAGAGAAATCTATATATCTTGAATGGTGGAACGGATACCAGCGTATAATATATATAATATACAAGACGGTTCCTTCATTCACACACATGCGCCATATTTTTATAACTGAACGTGACATAACCTAAAACAAGCTCAATATTAATGGCCAATGCTAGTCACTGATATATGTATAGGTGGATTGCCAGGAGAATGGCACTGACCCCCATAAGAATACATAGCAGCTGATGCCATTCTCATGGCATCCACCTATATTTTTATACTTCAAAAAGTATAAAATACAAATACAAAATCTTAATTAGGAAGGTTTACATTTTTTAGTCAAGAGGGCGCACCCCACTCCTGGCGTCAATGATCGCCTATGATTTTTATCCATGATAATAATGCATAAAAATAGCAAGTTGTAAGCAAGTGTACATTCTGGTACCTGTGGTAGAACATATCCACCTCTTGTCGTTCATCCTGGTATTTGGGTTCCTCATCTGCTCCTATAATGTATGATCAATTTTTCCCATGATAATAATGAATAAAAATAGCAAGTGTACCTCCTAGTACATGTGGTAAACAGATCCACCTCCTGTTGTTCATCCTGGTATTTGGGTTCCTCATCTGCTCCTATAATGTATGATCATTTTTTCCATGATAATAATAAATAAAAACAGTAATTTGAGGAAAGTGTACCTCCTGGTGCCTGTAGCAAGACAGATCCGCCTCCCGTTGTCCATCCTGGTACACGGACAGTGATGGCGGCTGCAGTGGTCGCACAGCACCTGGTAGAGGTGACAGGAGGTGCATCCAGGTCCTCCTGCATCCTTAGCTGCAGTCCTGATCCTGCTCCTGCGTTGGCAGGAGTGGCAGGACTCGTTAGCACATGCTGGCATTTCGGACAGGCCGTCAACATTTCGAACACGCATCCATCATCTGCTGATGAGGCTGCTGATGCTGCTTTTGCTGCTGATCTCCTGGTAGAAATGTGGTGAGGATCGTGTGGGGAATAGGCTGATCCTGGAACAGAAAGAATGGAAATTGTTAGAATAAAAAAAACAAAATTTACATATCTTCACAATAATTGGTGAATTTATATTAAACTATATATCTTCATAATTGAATGAGCATAGAGAATTCTTAGTTTTAACTTCACTCAAGGCTCGCGATAGTCTATGGGTGTGTATGTTTGATGATAACTTTCGTATGCTTTGACCAATCAACATCAAATTTTGAACACATATTCTTCCAAACTTTATAAAGATCGAGCTTTTGGCCAATAAAATTGGCCCACTTCTTCAAATTTCATTATAAAATTCAATGTCATTCCTAGAAAAATATAGTCAACAATTTTAAAAATCTCCAAATGAATCTACTTTATGGCATTTCAGAGAAATCATCGAATTGTCAATAATAAATTTACAGTAAAATAATGGAAGAGAAAAATAAAATATATTCAAAAATAAAATATTCAAAAATTATTCAATAAAATATTTTATCAATAAAATATTAAATTATCAAAATATCAATTTTATCAATAAAATATTCAAAGATTCTAAAATAAAATATCAAGATTTATTTTAAAGGAATTCAATGTCATTACCAGAAAAAATAAGAAAGATTCCAACATTTGAATAAGCATAGAGGAAATCTAGCATGTCAAGAGATGCATTTCAGAGAAATCATCAAACTGGGAATAATGAATTCACATAAAATAAAGTAGTAAATGATTTTAAACAGGAATATACGTATCGAACTTAGCTAAGCTACATATGAGCAGGTATTTTCTTGTGAATTATACCTGAGTGGATGTTGATTTACAGAGTGGAAGAGTAAGCTTCCATAAATTAATAAAACAGAATTGAAACAAGACTCAGTTCAATTCAAGAGCCTTATAATAAATTTAAAAGATTGTTGGTTTCAACTAAACATAATTATGTAAGAGATGCAAGGTCTCTGTAAATTCACGCTCTTAATATCAAGATTAAAGTTGAAAGAATTTGAAGTCATTACCAGAAAAAATTGAAAGTATTCTGAAAATTATAATGAGAATAGAGTAAATCTAGCTAAGACAACAAGAGATGTATTTCAAAGAAATCATCAATATATGAATAATACATACATTCATGTGAATAAAACTAAATGATATTGAACAGGAACATCCGTATGAAAAATAAGATATCGAGATTAAAATATTTGAAGGAAAAGGAAATCTAGGTAAGACAAGAGATGCATTTCAGAGAAATCATTAAACTGTGAATGATAAATTTAAATTCATATGAAAAACCAAATCAATGGTATTAAACAGGAACATGCATATCAAAAATAAAATATTGAAGGAAGAGGAAATATCTAGATGAGAAAAGAGATGCATTTCAGAGAAATCATTAAACTTTTAAGGAAGAATTCACATAAAAACAACTTAATTAAATGATAATGAAAAGGAACATCCGCATAAATAATAAAACACTCGTGAAGGAATTCAATGTCAGCGTCAAGTGCATAAAGTCATATGCAACAGAATACATGTATGAGGGAGATGGAATATGTGATACAGAGAGAGAGTGAGAGAGACAGAGAGGAGAGTAAAAGTTTAAAACAGATCTTTTAAAAAGTGAATGCGAGAAGGCAAGATGAGAACGATGTCTCTCCAAACGTCGAAACAGGTTTTTTAGAGAAAGATAAAAGCTTGAGAGAGATAAAAACCAATTCTGAGAATTATATTTTACACGTAAGTTGTTCGAATGGCATTTTCTTAGAAGAGAGAATTGAACTCATTCCAGGAAGAGATGCGATGAGATGAAGAGAGATAGCGCGCGCTAGACTGCTCTCTGCATTCGCTCTCGCTCTAGTCATAGCTCTCAATATCCCAGATTAGAACTTCAATTATATAGTTCTCTGAAGTGAATCGTCTTTGCTCATGTACATGCGCATGAGAGAGTGAGATTGCAGAGAGAGCAAGAGAGACAATGATCAGGAGTGAGAGTCGCATTTGATGAGATCACATTCATGTTTATTGATTCTTTTTCAAACCTCTCAAGTGCTGTATTATTTATAATACACACGCTTTTACCAGAGAAGAGAAAAACGAGCTCAAAATTTGAGTCTAAAATTGGAAAAAAGTTAAATAAGAAAGCAGTCGAGGTGGGGCTAACAGGGCAATTGCCCCCGGCTATTGGCCACCAAAAAAATAAAGTTTTAAAATCTAATAAACGTGAAAATGGTAGCATTATTTTTTTCGAGTAGAGTTTTTAGTGATTCCGAATTTGTCTTTGTGAACTAACCTCAACGTTTTTGGAAAATGCTATCAAGTCAAAATTTGCAAAAAGTGCAATTTTGGACTCAGTCTGTTGCATCTTTGCATTTATTGTTTTTTTTTTCTAAATAAATAATAAAGTGTAGAAAAAACTAGAAATTATTTGTCCAAAATCCAGCTTCTACTTTTTCAACGTTGAAACGGCCGTAAAGGGCAATAACTTAGGGATATTTGACTATGATTGACAAGGTTATCAATAATTGACAATACAGAATAAATAGATATATTGACATGTGCTTATCAATAATTGGTAATACAGATTAAATAGATATATTGACAATAAAGATCAAATAAATATAAGTTAGAGTAGAATTGCAGGGTTGAAAAACTTTATGTATAAAACAATTTGTCATCTAATCTCTATATATAAAAATGAATGTCCGTCTGTATGTATGTATGTATGTATGTATGTATGTATGTATGTATGTATGTATGTGTGTTCCCTATAGACTCCAAAACTACTTGACAGATCGGCATGAAACTTTGGGAATATGTTGTGTGAATATTGGGAATGGTTTCTGACCATAAATTTCAATAGGGGAGCTAATAATTATTATTAATTAAACCATTTTATAGACCTAACCTACTGAACTTGCCAGCCAAACAGCTTAAAGGAACAGCTGATATAAGTCAACAGTTTTTAATCATATGGCAGGCCCCTTAGTGGCGTTATTTACGCTGTCTTTGAACAGCAAAAGACTTTGCACTTTGCATGTAGGCTACCGTGCAGTTGGAGCCTTGCAATATGTAGGAAACATACGACTGGGTATGTTGAAATGTAATTATACCAGGTTGATGACATCTGTTAACCAATGCAGCTAGAAATTTGAAATGCAGCCTCAGCGGGAGGTGGCGAATAATAAAATAAAAAACCTAGCTTCTACCCTTATAGTCATAGGAGTTTTAAATTTGAAATGTTTCTTCATTCAGAGGTGGTGATTAAGAAAACAACGAAGCCTCTATGATCAGCTGGAAGAGCCCTAGGACTAACTTCTTTCCTAATTTTAAATGTAACCTCAGCGGGAGGTTGCGAATAATAAAATCAAGGAGAATTTTCATGAGAATGCAGCAACGCGCGTTGGGCCAGCTAGTAAACAATAAAATTATACCACATTGTGCAGCAGGACCTCAAAATTAGTTTACCATTTTCTAATTATTTTTCAACTTTGTAATGGGTATATAGGTTAATGAACTTGAACAATATTATCAACATGTGATCATCAAAAATCTACCAATTTATCAAGCATTGTATGAAAGCCTGTTTGAATTGTAAGATTTGAGAACTTGAAGGCAATCATTTTTCTACAATATAAACCATGTCCGTAGCGTCAAACTTAATAAATGTCTTTCAAAACAGATCAGTGCGCTTTTACAAAGCTGCAATTGCCTTCAAGAGTAGAACATTTATTAATTATTTTATTGAAATATAAATACAATGAATGGTAAAATGATAGGGGGGGGGGGGGGGGAGGATTAATATTTCTAATGAAATTATCTTGTCAATTAAAATTATGGGGGTGATTTTAATTAGGGTAGTTAACAAGATGCGTTTCTTGAAAACATAAATTAAAATAAAATCTTTATTAACTTATATTTTTATACTTCGACTCCAAACAGACAAGAGAGCATTCTTCATCAAAATACAAATTGTCAAGAATAACACTACAACTGATAATGGAATATAAATTGTTAATATTTATTTATTTATGTTGCATTACTTATCAGATGCGCATAAATCATAATTTTCACGTAAATGAGTAGAATTCAGTCCTGTCTTAACTTCAAGAAAAATAACACAATTCTGAGGCATGAATTTAAAAATAACTTCTTCTGTGAGAAAAAACCGAGGCCAGTAGAGACAAGTAGAATAATGTGTAAAGAATAATTATTGTTTTCTTAAGAATTTTGTAAGATGCAGTCACTGTGAAAAATAGCAACGAGTTTAGTTGTTATTATGAAATTTCCAAGAATATTGAAGGTCTACTACCAGCATAAAAATATAATACAAGTCAGGCAGGCAGACAGGATGTAAAAGCGATTTTCTTCTTCTTTTTCTTCACCTTTACCTTGTTCTTTTCTTACTCCTTCCCCTTCTCTTATTATTTGTCGTTTTTTATTTTCTATTCCTCTTTTTCCTTCAGTTTTTCATTGAGTACATATTACAGAGAGCAATAATTGGATAATTTTCATTTATAATATACAATATTACAAATAATAATGTATAATTATTATATTATCACCCTTCATCCTTAGAATTATTATACTGTATTATCAAAATCTAAATTTCTTTCTAAATTTTTCTCCCATTTTTGTTTTCCAAATTACTGACAAAAGAATCAGAGATAATATTTGATTCAAAATAAATGAATAATCGTGAGAAACAGTTGGAAATAGGATTGAAAGAGAATAAAGGAAGATTATGGTGAAGAAAGGGAGAGAAGTAGAAGGTGAGAGGAAGTGAGAAAAGGAAGCAGAGAGTGCAAAGAAAAAGGGGAAGTAGGAAAAATGTAAGGAGAGAGGAAGAAGACAAGAAGAGGCAAAATGAGTAAAACGTCAAAGAACAAGGGAAGGAGAAAGAGAGGGAAATGGAGTATAAGTAATCGGAAAACAAGAAAATAAAAAGAATAATGGGATTGGGAATTGGAAGGAGAATAAGACAAAGAACAAGATGAACGAAAGGAGGGAAAAAGCGAAAAAGACAAAAACAAGAGAAGAAAAATAAGCAGGGGAAGGAGAATAGAGCAAAGAACAAGAGGAGGAGGAGGAGGAGTAGGTGTAGGAAGAGAATGAGGAAGAGCAGGTAAAGGAAGGAGAGGGAGAGAAATTGAAGAAGGCAAAGGACAGAAGTGGAAGAAGGGGAAGCAGTAGTAAAAAAAATAGAATAAAAGGAGAAATGAGTAAAGAACAAGAAGAGGAGTAGGAGGAGCAAGAGATAATGGTAGAGAAGGAGGAGGAGAATAAGCAAAGAACAAGAGCAGGAGAGGAAGAGGAGGAGAAATAATTAGAGAACAGGAGTAGGAGAAGAAGAAATAAACAAAGAACAAGAAGGGGAAAAGGGCCGGAGGAGGAGAAATGATTGAAGGACAGGACTAGGAGGAGGGGCTGAGAAATAATTAAAGAACAGGAGTAGAAGGAGGAGAAATCAGCAAAGTACAGGAGTAGGAGGGGGGGAAGAGAAATAAGCAAAGTACATGAAGAGGGGGAGGAGGAGGAGGAGGAGGAGAAATAAAGAAAAGGAGTAGGAGTAGCGAGGAGAAGAAATAAGGTAGGAGTAGGAGGAGGAAAAGAAGGAGAAATAAAGAAAAGGAGGAGGAGGAGGAGAAAAAATTTAGGAGGAAGAGGAGAAATAAAGAACAGGAGTAGGAGGAGGTAGAGGAGAAGAAATAAAGAACAGGAAAAGGAGGAGGTGGAGGAGAAGAAATAAGCAAAGTACAGGAAGAGGGGGGAGGAGTAGGAGGGGAAATAATTAAAGAACAGGAGTAGAAGGAGGAGAAATCAGCAAAGTACAGGAGTAGGAGGGGGGGAAGAGAAATAAGCAAAGTACATGAAGAGGGGGAGGAGGAGGAGGAGGAGGAGAAATAAAAAACAGGAGTAGGAGTAGCGAGGAGGAGAAATAATGTAGGAGTAGGAGGAAGAAAAGAAGGAGAAATAAAGAAAAGGAGGAGGAGGAGGAGGAGAAATAATTTAGGAGGAAGAGGAGAAATAAAAAACAGGAGTAGGAGGAGGTGGAGGAGAAGAAATAAAGAACAGGAAAAGGAGGAGGTGGAGGAGAAGAAATAAGCAAAGTACAGGAAGAGGGGGAGGAGTAGGAGGGGAAATAATTAAAGAACAGGAGTAGAAGGAGGAGAAATAAGCAAAGTACAGGAGTAGGAGGGGGGGGAAGAGAAATAAGCAAAGTACATGAAGAGGGGGAGGAGGAGGAGGAGGAGAAATAAAGAACAGGAGTAGGAGTAGCGAGGAGGAGAAATAATGTATGAGTAGGAGGAGGTGAAGAAGGAGAAATAAAGAAAAGGAGGAGGAGAAATAATTTAGGAGGAAGAGGAGAGATAAAGAACAGGAGTAGGAGGAGGTGGTGGAGAAGAAATAAAGAACAGGAAAAGGAGGAGGTGGAGGAGAAGAAATAAGCAAAGTACAGGAAGAGGGGGGAGGAGTATGAGGGGAAATAATTAAAGAACAGGAGTAGAAGGAGGAGAAATAAGCAAAGTACAGGAGAAGGAGGAGGGGGAAGAGAAATAAGCAAAGTACTTGAAGAGGGGGAGGACGAGGAGGAGAAATAAAGAACAGGAGTAGGTGTAACGAGGAGGAGAAATAATGTAGAAGTAGGAGGAGGAGAAGAAGAAGGAGAAATAAAGAAAAGGAGGAGGAGGAGGAGAAATAATTTAGTAGGAAGAGGAGAAATAAAGAACAGGAGTAGGAGGAGGTGGAGGAGAAGAAATAAAGAACAGGAAAAGGAGGAGGTGTAGGAGAAGAAATAAGCAAAGTACAGGAAGAGGGGGGAGGAGTAGGAGGGGAAATAATTAAAGAACAGGAGTAGAAGGAGGAGAAATCAGCAAAGTACAGGAGTAGGAGGGGGGGAAGAGAAATAAGCAAAGTACATGAAGAGGGGGAGGAGGAGGAGGAGGAGAAATAAAAAACAGGAGTAGGAGTAGCGAGGAGGAGAAATAATGTAGGAGTAGGAGGAGGAAAAGAAGGAGAAATAAAGAAAAGGAGGAGGAGGAGGAGAAATAATTTAGGAGGAAGAGGAGAAATAAAGAACAGGAGTAGGAGGAGGTGGAGGAGAAGAAATAAAGAACAGGAAAAGGAAGAGGTGGAGGAGAAGAAATAAGCAAAGTACAGGAGTAGGAGGGGGGGGGAAGAGAAATAAGCAAAGTACAGGAGTAGGAGGGGGGAAGAGAAATAAGCAAAGTACATGAAGAGGGGGAGGAGGAGGAGGAGGAGAAATAAAGAACAGGAGTAGGAGTAGCGAGGAGGAGAAATAATGTAGGAGTAGGAGGAGGAAAAGAAGGAGAAATAAAGAAAAGGAGGAGGAGGAGGAGGAGGAGGAGAAGAAATAATTTAGGAGGAAGAGGAGAAATAAAGAACAGGAGTAGGAGGAGGTGGAGGAGAAGAAATAAATAACAGGAAAAGGAAGAGGTGGAGGAGAAGAAATAAGCAATGTACAGGAAGAGGGGGAGGAGTAGGAGGGGAAATAATTAAAGAACAGGAGTAGAAGGAGGAGAAATAAGCAAAGTACAGGAGAAGGAGGAGGGGGAAGAGAAATAAGCAAAGTACTTGAAGAGGGGGAGGACGAGGAGGAGAAATAAAGAACAGGAGTAGGAGTAACGAGGAGGATAAATAATGTATGAGTAGGAGGTGAAGAAGGAGAAATAAAGAAAAGGAGGAGGAGGAGGAGGAGAAATAATTTAGGAGGAAGAGGAGAGATAAAGAACAGGAGTAGGAGGAGGTGGAGGAGAAGAAATAAAGAACAGGAAAAGGAGGAGGTGGAGGAGAAGAAATAAGCAAAGTACAGGAAGAGGGGGAGGAGTAGGAGGGGAAATAATTAAAGAACAGTGTGTTGGAGGAGGGACGGAGGAGAAATAAACAAAGAACAAGAAGAAGAGGACGAGTAGAAGAAGGGGGAGGAGAGGAAAACAAGGAGAAGTAGAAGAAATTGAGAAGAAAAAAGAGAAGATTTTATTGCAATGAATTACTAATTTGACAGCGGTTTGGGTGCCTTTAATGCTTGAACAGTTCCTTTCCGAGAAGTGGGTAATAAGATTGCGCAATTTGAAATTGCTGCAGGCTGTAAAGCACTCAACAGAAGTCGTAACGTAATGAGAGATGCAATAATGTCCTCGTTTTCCAAGAAAAACTGATAGCCGCTAACAGATCGGATCGTAAAAATGTACATCTTCAATTAAAATGATAAAACGATACTACCTAAAGTATTTGGGTGATAAAATGAGAACTTTAATACCTCAAATTTGAAATGAGTACACTATTATGATGATTTCTCATTGTAGAGGCTCTATTTAAATAAATATTGAGTACCTATTTAGGTGATGAATGGGGTAACACCTCAATAACTGTAATGAGTACATTTGAATAAAATGAATTCTCCGTTTCAGGAGGGAAACATATTTTAGAACATCTTAATTTTTTGAACTTTCCGGTTGGATGGAGTCTTTAAAAAGCGATGATAATAAAATAATGCGTGCTCTTTTTTATTATTTTCTCTCCTGGTCCTTTTTTTGAGAATGAAACCCACATAGGTCTGAGACTTGTGCGTGGGTAATGAGTTGGATGATGGTGATTGATGAGTTGGACCCAGTGGCGGATTTACGGGGGGGGGGGGCTTTCGGGCTGAAGCCCCCCCAAAACCTCCAGAGTGTAAATTTTTTCCAATCAAACCTCCAGTTTGAAGCCCGTAAAATATTCATTATAGCAAGAATTACTTCATTCCACTACTAAGTCTTCAATTGTAACATTAGATCCCATATTTCTATAAGAGGAAAACATAATCGTCAGATAAAAACTTTAGAAAAACATCTCTTTTTACAGTGTGGAATTCACACAAAGTTTATCTATTAAATCTTGATGAAACATTAGTTCATTGAAAAATTTGTATCTTATTAAAGCTCCCACATTAATTTTCATTCTTAAAAATTGAATAATATGACCGTTATACCAGAATAATACTATGTTCCTTGACAAACTGCTGAACACACCAGATTCAGCCATAATTCAATCAAAATTTTCCAATATACTTTAAATTTAAGTTAATTTTATCGCCGATATGGTTCAAAGCACTAGTAAAGCTATTTTTTATTTCCCAATCATATATATGAATAGTTATAGTTTGGGTATGATTGATTATGAAAAATTCAAAAGCTTTCACAATACTTGTTTTCAGTTCACCCCTCTACCCCCCCCCCCCCCCCCCCCCTACCATCAACAGTAGCAAACCAGCCACCCCCAAAAACATTTTCTAGATCCGCCACTGGCTTGGACCTACAGTTTTAGGTGGGTTCCGAACCACCGGGAAGTGATTTTACAGCAGAGAACAATGTCTTTTTTGCTGGCCAATCTAATCGGTCACCGTTACAAACAGGTCCTAAGAGAACGCAGCTTATCTCTATCTCTTCTTACCTACTATTCTCCTATTCAAATAGTCCTATTATAGTTCCTTATATCCTCTTTATATAATTTCAATCTATTACTTCTACATCTTCTTCTCCATCTCATCCTCCTCCTCCTCCTCCTCCTCCTATTTCTCCTTTGACCCTACTTCTTGTACTTCGTTGTATTTTTAGTACCTTTTTTCATAATAGTACCTTTTTTCATAATAGTACCTTTTTTCATAATTTTTCACATTCTTACATAGTTTTCTTTTACTTTTCTCCATCATTCCATCACCTCTTCCTACCTCACCACCTTTTTCTACCATTTTCTTTTACCTCTCTTCCACTTTTTTCTACTTTCTGCTTCACTTTCAACTTCTTTTCCATCCTTTTCTTCTTCCTCTTCTCTTTCGCAAGCTTACTTTTTCATATTCAATCTCGTTCACCATTTTTGCCTTCTTAATCTTTTTCTTTGCACTGTTTATATATTTTCTCACTTTTTCTTACCCATATATCATTTATTTTTCTTTATTTATCATTTATTTATCATTCTTTTTCTTTGCACTGTTTATATATTTATATTTATATATTTTCTCACTTTTTCTTACCTATATATCATTTATTATTTCTAATGTACTTCACAACGTCTTTCTACCTCATACCTGTTTCATCCACTCTCTTTTACCTCTTCTCTTCCTCTCCAATCCATCTCATCATCTTCTTCTTTTCCTTTTATTTTTCTTATTATCTTGTTCTTTTTTACATAATCTTATTTTTTACATATCTTTCTCATTTCCCTCTTTTTCGCTTATTCTTTGTCTTATTCTACTTTACTTTCCCACTCTTTCTTCTCCTTCACCTCTTTTTTGTCCTCATCCCATTCTCCTTCACCTCCACCTTCTTCCTCGTCTTCACCCACTTCTCTCATTTTAGATCAATATCGAAAATCATAGTCAATCAATCAATCAATCAATCAATCAATCAATCAATCAGTTTATTGTCAGTAAGTACAGCATACTCATAGTAAGTCAATATTTATACTCATGGTTCATGGTTCAGAGTTCCATACTTACTCAACATGAATCCTCATTGAATGCCTGTTCGTATATTTATATACATTATATATAAGCTATAGCGGGAGCAGCAATGACATCCAAAACCTGGCGGCCTTGTTGTTTGTGTGTCCGTATAAATGCCCCATGTGCGCATGCGCACTACTAAACTAACAGGTTTTAAATAATAATGATGTGCGCAACTGGTCACTTCCTAGAAATGTTTATTGTATAATAGCATTCAATAGAACTACTGTTGGTTTGAAAAGGACGATTGATTGATGGAATTGAGAGAGTTTGTGAGTGAGGAAGAGGTGATTGGGAAGATGAGGTGGAGGATTCAGATTCAAATTACTTTATTTGTGTAAATTCACAATGTATATGAAAGATAAAAGTATTATTAATATTAGCAACTCTCAGATCCCCTAGTTGAAGTTAAGTACAGTTGTTTTTGAAAAGTAAACATAATGATTGAATAGTTTGAGTAGAAAAGATTATAAATACAACAAATATATATTTTAAGGTATAGTACAGGAGAAATTATGGATGCTATTGTTTAAAAAATAAAAAAACATAACAAAAATAGAGCTTGGATCGGAGAGATGAGTTACACAAAGAGGCGAAGTCTTGGCCATTGAGGCCATTCTTACACTTAACCTTTTACCTCAACATGTCATACTAGTTTACATTGATTTAGATGAAATCGTCTAACACGGATTATCTAAGTAAGATAAATCAATTCAAATGAGATAAATTAAAATTAAAAAACCTTACATTATAACAAAAAATGAAAGTATATTGAAAATAATTTGTGGATAAAGAAAGTATTATATGAATGAATAGATAAATAATTTAGATTATAGATAATAACCTAACCTATCTTGAAGGATTATAGTATCATTGATCATGCAGTCGCCTCAAGGCTGGACAGATGCTGCCATTTTCTCCAATAGATGTCTCCTCAGAGACAGGGAGAAGCCCACTCGGCTCTCATGATTCCTAATTGATGGGAGTAGACTCCAAGCACGACAAGCGCTAACAACAAAAGACTTAGTGTAAAGTGTTGTCCGGTGATTTGGCATCCTAAGAGTTCTGTTACCATTTCTGGTGTGGGAAACGTTGATTCTCCTACCTTCAGACACAAACTTAAAATCATTTTAAAAATATTTAGGAGTTCCACTATTGAGAATGCTTTTTAGAAGTTTAAGTATTCTGATAATCCTCTGATCAGGTAATTTTAAGGTGTTACTATGAATGTAGGATTGGGTTATATGCTCATGACGTTGTAGGGAGTAAACAAAACGCATGCAGTAGTTCTGACTACGCTGCAACCTTTCATTGAGTGTTACTGTCATATCGTTTATAACTGAATTGCAGTACATGAAGTATGGGGAAGGAGAAGAAGAGAACAAGAAGGAGAGAAAGGAGAAAAAAGGCAAAGAACAAGATAGAAGAAAAATGAGGATGCAAAGGAAAAGCAGAGTAAGGCGAAGAGGAAGGAGAAGAGTGAAGTGAAGTAGAACAAACAAGAAAAGAAAAATGGAGGAGCAGACATAGTGTAGAATAATAGCGGGAGAAAGAAAAGGCGATGGAGAAAGAGAATGAGAGAATGCGAAGTAGAAAAAGAAGCAGGAAACGGGAAGAGAAAGAGAAGAAGATGGAAAGAATATGAAGAACAAGAAGTAGAGAAGAAAGTAAACAAAAAGAGGAAAAGGAAGCAGTTGATAATGGACAAGATGGGTGACGAAGAGAAAGAGGTTACAGTGTGATGAAGGATTGAGGAGTGAAAAAGGAAGAAGATAAATAAGAACGACAAAATCAAGAAAGAGAGCGAAAACAGAAGAGAAAAGAAGGAGAGTTGGAAATAGAGAGGGAAATACATGGAAAGCAGATGGTAAAGGCAATGATGCAAAAATAAAGGAAAAAGAAGAGGTTGAATTGGAGTTGTAGTAGGATTAGAAAGGGAAAGGAGGAGGAGGAGGAGGAGGAGGAGGAGGAGGAGGGGTGGTGAAGGAGGAGGAGAAGAAGAATAAGGAGGAGAAGTAGAAGAAAAAGAAAAGAAAGTGGAGGAAGAAGAAAAAGAAGAAAAGTGGTAGAAGAAAAAGTGGAAGAAAAAGACAACAAAGAAGAACAAGGAGAAGACGAAGACGAGGTGGAAGAAGACGACGATAAGGAATTAGAAGAGGAGGAAAAGGAAGAGGAGAAAGAAAAACAGGAAGAAGAAGAAAATTGTGATTGAAATAATGGCTGCACCGTTCAAAAATTGATGTTTTCTTGGAATCGATTGACGCTTTATCTGTGTGCTATCTATGGTGCACTGGCACTGAGCAATAGCAATTCGCACTGGACTGAGACCATTAGTAATTTAGCAATAAGTTCAGTGGAGTGGTCTGTCAATAATGTAACACCGTACTGCAGTCGCAATCATACTTTAATGATGAACTGGAAACCACGCAAATTGCTGCAATCGTTTTCGATCTTGCAACTACTATATTGCATTGTCATTCAACACAATCTGTTTTTTATTTGAAAAAAAAGAAAGGAAATTGTAAATTGTTTCTCAAATAGGCGATTAATAACTTGTTTTTAAAGTTTTGAAACTTGTTACAGGAGTTTCTCAACTTGTAACTTGCTATTCCAGTCTCTTAGTAGTAGTAGTCTCTTAGAAGTAGTACTCAGTTAGTAGTAGCAGAAGTAGCAGAAGTAGTAGTAGTAGTAGTAGTAGCAGCAGCAGCAGAAGTAGTAGAAGTAGTACTCAAGTTAGTAGTAGCAGAAGTAATACTAGTAGTAGTAATAATAATAGTAGTAGCAGAAGTAGTAGTAGTAGTAGTAGTAAAAATAATAGTAGTAGCAGAAGATCTAGAAGTAGTAGTAATAGTAGTAGCAGAAGTAGTAGTAGAAGAAGTACTCAAGTTAGTAGTAGCAGAAGTAGTACTCAAGTTAGTAGTAGCAGAAGTAGTAGTAGAAGTAGTACTCAAGTTAGTAGTAGCAGAAGTAATAGTAGTAGTAGTAGTAGCAGAAGTACTAGAAGTAGTAGTAATAGTAGTAGCAGAAGTAGTAATAGTAGTAGTACTCAAGTTAGTAGTAGCAGAAGTAATAGTAGTAGCAGTAGTACAAGAAGTACTCAGTTAATAGTAGCAGTAGTAGTAGAAGTAGTATTCAAGTTAGAAGTAGCAGAAGTAATAGAATAGAAAAATCTTTTATTCGCTCAAAATTACATAACCTGAAAGGTTCAACACAACAAATCAAATTTCTTTTTACAATAAAAATTTATGAAAGATTATTTTTACAATAATTAGAATTTGACAAATTAATCAAATTAATACTGTTTTAAAATTACAATAATTGGCTCAGCTCTCAATTACAACATAAAATAATAAATTCAATCAACCTGAATTAGTTATTTATTCTTCTCAAATAAACATCACTGGCATACCCCCACCCTTGTAAACCATATCTCATTTATAGTAGTAGTGATAGTACTCAGTAGTAGCTATTCTAGATTAGAATGAAGGAAAAAAGTAGTATGGATGATGCACCACCATTGTAATAGTAAAAAGTGAAGGCTTTTATTGGTGGAGAGACCCTTCCGGGTAGTTCCAACTCACCACTTGAGCCATGTTATTGGAAACATGGTGGGCCTACAATTTTAGGTGGGTTCCGAACCACCGGGAAGTGTTTTACAGCAGAGAAGTCTTTTTTGTTGGCCAATCCAAACGGTCACCCTTACAGAGAGGGCCCAGGAGAGCTTTGCTTATTCTAATCTGAGTGTATTAGGTGTTATACAATCTGTTCAATACAGTCCTATCGCCATTGCAATATTCATGCAGGAGGATAAAATCACATAGAAATAACAAATAGTGAATAGCTTTAGGTGGGTTCCGAACCACCGGGTAAGACATAATAAAGCTTATAACATCAAGTCATTGATGCATGGTCACCCATCCAAGCGCAGTCTTAAGAATAAACTACTTTTTAGTACACCACAAACACTGAGCAATGAAATAAAGGCTACAAAATAATAGTAAAGTAAATTCTATTTTTTTTCTCAGCACTGTCATCTAAATAGAGTACAAAATTCTGAGAACATGGCGCTAAAAAGAGAACAGCGACAGATTGATATTCCCACGCTCTGGCTCAGAACAACTCCCACTATTCTTAATAATAATTGAATGAAGTGTGATATTCCTGACAGCAATTTTCCAACAACTTGGAAAATTTCAAAGAATTTTCTAACGTGAAGAATGCCGGACCTAGCTTCAAATCGCACCTAGGACAAGTAGATTTTTTTTAATTTTTTAGGATGAAGCCCACAAAGGCTGAGACCTGGGCGTGGGTGATAAATTGGATGATGATGATGATTGATGAGTTGGGATCTACAGTTTTAAGTGGGTTCCGAACCACCGGGAAGTGATTTTACAGCAGAGAACAGAGTCTTTTTGCTGGCCAATCGAATCGGTCACCCTTGCAAAGAGGGCCCAAGAGTTGGTAGCTTATCTCTATCTGATTGAACAGATACCTGCTACGGCTCTTCTTAAAATCAACAAAAAGTTGGTCTATATCATATAATGGGACCTTAAATTCATAAATATTAGGAAGATAATGAAAAGGAATAAGTAAAATATAAAAGCTGTTGAAAAAAAAATCAAGGCTACAAACAATTTGTGAATAAGTAGTGCCTGACTGCCACTCTGGCGGTTTTGGGTTTGATTCCCGATCCAGACTGGCATTTGTGTATCATCATTGACCGTATTATCCACGCACAAGTTTTAAACACATGTCGGCATAAAAAAAACATTTTTAGAAAAAAAAAATAATAATTTTTAGACACAATGAATGATGCTCTGATATTTTTTCAAATTGTGAAATCGGTTCAATAGTGTTTGAGTACTTGATGAAGGCCTACATATGTGAAAAATCAAATCGAATTGAGGAACCCCTTTTGTTTGAAAGTCGGTGAAAACCGTAAAATCGAGAAAACCGTTAAGTTTTCCTTGTTTTTCATCGGGAAAACCGTTACGTTTTCCTTGTTCTTAATCAGGAAAAGTATCACAGGTTCCTGGATAGTTGATAACTGAAATTAAAATTGATTTTTCGACATATAACATTAAATTTCGATTGAAATTTTCAATTGAAATTTCGATTGAAGAATAATGAGCAATGTTATTCTTGGTCAAGAGTTAGTCATTGGCTTCTGGAAAACTGATAACCAAAATAAAAATTGACTTCCCAACACTTTCTAATCACTTACCCGATGGTTTGACACCCACCTAGAATGGTAGGTCCACCATGTTCCCCATAACATGGCTCAAACGGCGAGGTGGAAGTACACGTAATGTCTCCCCATTATTAAAAGTTAAATTTCAAAGGCAATAAGGAATATTGGGAAGTGATAGCCGCGAGCCATAGCAGGTACTATCTGTTCAATAAGATAAAGATAAGCTGCGTTCTCGTAGGACCTGTTTGTAACGGTGACCGATCAGATTGGCCAGCAAAAAAGACACTGTTCTCTGCTGTAGAATCACTTCCCGGTGGTTCGGAACCCACCTAAAACTGTAGGTCCAACTCATTACCCACGCACAGGTCTCAGACCTATATGGGCTTCATCCCAAAAAAATATTGTGAAATGTTAATCTTGGTTAAGAATTGAGTTGGCTCCTGCATAACTGATACCGTAACAAAAAATGGAAATTGATTTTCCAACAAGTAGCCTTATATTCTGATTCCGATAAGGAATCAATGTTTTTTGTCAACACTAAATAAACAGGCTACTTTTGTAGCAGAATTAATAATGTAACCGCGGGGGGAAAAGGACGGAAAACGGTTAATTAACATCAGTGGAAAATTCACCACATAATTCTAAATTGCTATTGGCCAATCCATCGATTTGTGCAAAACATTTCCACGGATTTGTTTATTGCAAACTCAGCAATTTCAGTCAATTGAATTTCGGAGGAAGAACTAGCACGTCGCGACACCATCAGCAGGACAGGAATTTTGTAATTGAAACCGCTGTGCGGAATTAATTAAATTTTCGGAGAATTGTGAATATTATTTTGAATATTGATCGGCTTTTTTTAGGAGACAGCTTGGATGACCCTTCATTCAACTGGAAAATCCATTGGTTTAGTTCATGGGAGCCTCACCGTTTACCGGTGAATGGATTTTTACTTACCGGTGAATAAAATTATACTTACCGGTAAATGGAATTTTATTTACCGGTTAATGGTCATATTTTAAATTACTTAAAATGATTTAAATTCACCGGTCAAATTTTTGAAAGTCTGAATTTGAATAGACCGATTTGATATAGTTCAGAAAAAACTTACAATTTGTAAATGATATTTCCATCAACTATTGAATGCAGTTCTCGATATCCGCCATTGCGGAAGTCTTCAGTATGAATTAATAGCACTTTAAGGAATTCCAAATTAATAAATTGTGTTCCTGTATATTTGTCAGCTTGTTAAATTGTCAGTTATTTCAAACTAACTTGTGTAATATCTAATTGGGCCTAACTTTTTCTTGTGAACTAGCCTATGAAGTCTTAAATTAATAATGTATGCTAGTCAAAATTTGTGATGTAAACAGTTTTTAAGGCATGATGCTTCTTCTCATTTCATTGTAATTTCGTATCAATAAATATCACAATAACCAATAAAGTGCTCAATTATATTTAAATACAAATTGTTTTTCTATTTCATATTTCAGAACCAAAAGTCAAGTTATTGGAAGTGATAGCCGTGAGCCGTAGCAGGTATCTCTTCAATCAGAGATAAGCTACGAAACTCCTGGGTACTCTTTGTAGCGGTGACCGATTGGATCGGCCAGCAAAAAAGACACTGTTCTCTACTGTAAAATAACTTCCCGGTGGTTCGGAACCCACCTAAAACTGTAGGTCCAGCTCATCAATCACCATCATCCAACTTATTACCCACGCACAGGTCTCAAACCTATGTGGGCTTCATCCACCAAAAAAAAGTGAACAGTGAAATACTATTTCATACACTTCGATAAAGGCCGAATTTTATCGCAATAAATGAATATAATTGTAAACAATGGTTCAATTATATTTTATTAAAAATTATTTTTATACAGCATTAACTTTTTGTTGTGAATTTAACGACTTTCAGTCAGAATTATATTGTAAATATATAAAACAAATGAACTCACATTCGGCCGAAAGTGAGTAGTCTACATTTATTACATATTCACAATATAAAACTGACTGCAAATCGTTAAATTTACAACAAAAAGTTAATATTAACAATGAAGGTCGTTATGAACAAGAAATACAAGAATTTATTTTTATATTTCATATTTTTGAACCAAAAGTAAAGTGAAAAGTAAAGCAATTTTACATAACGAAAGGCCGTATATAACTCCCAAATTCATTCAAGTTTTAATAGCATTAGCAAATTCCGTATTTGAATAAAATCAATATAGTATTAGCCAATATCCAGACTCTGTATTCACCCAGCAATGCTATTAAAACCGAAGCAACCAGCTGGAATGATTGGCATTCAGCGAAATTGGTCATGCAAATAATGGGATCTCATTCTTTTGACTGAATTCACCTAAACGCAAACTGAAGCACCACTTCTCGGAATTCCTTTTCAAGCTGCCCTGTTCCCCCAATTTCCATTCTAATCATTCCCCCCCCCCCACCGCTTCCACCACCGCCTTCCACTTTTAACTCTTTCATTTATTAGAACCACTTGGGTGGTCTAAGGGTGCCTCCTCCCCCCCTCAAATTCTACAATTACCCGGAAGATTTCAACAATGGGACCAAATTAACTAGAATTCCCAATAAACCTCGATAGTCAATAGCTATAAATACAAGGCATAATTACCGGAATACAATAGCAAGAATTAGCACAATATTCAACAAGTCAGCATTTGAACCAAAGCGTTATGCGTAGAGTCACCTACAATCGAAATCGGCTACAGTAATAGAAGTAGAGGAGAATATGGGGTTTCTACCCCAGAATTGTTGGTATCGGTTGAATTTGGTTTGGGGGTTTGCACTTTTGTTGAGGTTTGATTTATTTGTAATAATGGTTTGATTGAGTTGAATTTTGAAATCTTTTACTCCAGATTTGAGTTTAAAGTTTGTGTTTATAGGTTATGGTGTTTTTTTTGTATAAAGTTTTATTTTACATAATACTAGCTGGCCCGACGCGCGTTGCTGCGTTCTCATAAAAAATTCTTGATTTTATTATTTGTCAACTCCCACTGAGGTTACATTTCAAATTTCAACCTTCTAGGACTATTAGGGAAGAAGTAAGTCCTAGGGCTCTTCCAGCTGATCAAAGAGGCCTCATTCGTTGTTTTCTTACACAGTAAGACCTTACTCACCACCTCTCAATGAACATTTCAAATTTAAACCTTCCATGACTATTAGGGTAGAAGCTAGGTTTTTTTATTTTATTTTATTATTCTCAACCTCCTACTGAGAATACATTTCAAATTTCTAGCTGCATTGGTTAACAGATGTCATCAACCTGGCATAATTACATTTCATCATACCCAGTCATATGTTTCCTACATACTGCAAGGCTCTGACTGCACGGTATCCTACATGCTAAGTTTTTGCGTTCCAGACAGCGTAAATAACGCCGCTAAGGGGCCTGCCATATGATTAAAAACTATTGACTTCTATCAGCTGTTCCTTTAAACTGTTTGGCCGGCAAGTTCAGTAGGTTAGGTGAATGATGATTTGCAAAACACACAAACAGCTTGTCCATGAAACAGCGTGTACAGCAGATCGAAAAATTTTAAATTATTTTCCATATGATTAAAAGATCCCAGTAAGCTAGCTAGCCGTGCTTTGCATAGGTAAAACTTTAACCCCCTAAAAACACCCCTTAAATTGCGAATTTTGAAAAATCCTTTCTTATTGCACGGTGAAATCCTATAAGGATTGTTCATACGAAATTTCAAGTTCATAGGCCTAGTAGTTTTGGCTCTGCGTTGATGAGTGAGTCAGGGTATCATCCTTTTATAGATAGAGATAAAAGAGGTGTCACCAAACAATAGGTTATCAAACATTCAACCATTATCAAGCATATATGACCAAAATCTAAAACTAAATTCAAAATTATAACAACATTTTTGGATTATTGAATTGTTTTAGTGTCTTCTTTTTAAAGTGAACTTCTGAATTGATAATCTTTAATTTAATTGTAATTCAAAATGAAATTTCTCGTGAAACACTGATCTACAGTAGAAATTCTACTGTATTCTATAACATTCAATGAATTACTAAATTATAATTCAAGGACTTCTGTCCCACCGAATTATTCATGGAATACTAAGAGATAATAATCATCATTATTATTCTGGGTGAAAAATAACTCACTCGATTTTGTTCTGCACAATTTCTGCTTACAAAATGTTGAAAGTCGAATTGTAGGTGCATTACCTGTGAAAAGAAATTTCTCGTTAGTGATAGGCATTTGAAAACAAAATGATTAAATCAAAATTAATAGAAATTTGAAGTCAGCTCCAATGCATCATATAATACTGGCAATCAATGTGTGAATCAATAAATATTATCTATTATCAACAGTGATGTTGATACAAAGAGTCTAATATATGTTAAAATTAATAAAAACATAGTATCAGAGAAGCTTTCAAGATTCAATTGGTTCAAGAATGCTATACAAAACTGGCACATACACCTCCCTATAGAACGAGGTGATCTTTTGCCTTGTGGAATCCATTGTCGGAAAGAATTTATTGTTGACAATGGGAGAGTTGAAAGGATGATGGGGGGGGGGGGGGGGAGCAGATGAGATGGAAGAAGAAAGGGGAGGTGGAGAGAAGAATAAAAAGCGTGAGAAGGAGTAGAAAGAGCAGAAGCAGCAGCAGAAATAACAAGAGAAGAAAAATGAGAAGTACTTTTAGAAAGAAGTGGAGGAGAAGTAGAAAAAGAGGAAGAAACAGGAATGAGAAGAAGAATATGGAGAATAATAAATAGAATAATAATAATAATAATAAGGAGAAAGACATGTAGAAGAAGAAAGGAGAAGAAAAAAGAGGCCAGAAGAAGAAGGAAAAGGAATAGGAATGAGAAGGCGAATAATAATAATACTAATAATAATAATAATAAAGAAAAGGAGTAGTAGTATTAAAGCAAGAAAAAAAGGAAAATAAGATTAGATTAGATTATATTTCTTTATTCATGTAAATTTACAAATTTGCATATGAATGGTTAAAATCAAAATTATCAACATCACATAGATATATACAGTAGTGAACTCAGAAAATACTATTTTTATAGTGCAAAGAATTATGTACAATGATCTCATTTGTATGATATTAACTACAGTAATGACAATCCGAGTGATGCAATTACTGTACATGAAATGGCGAAGTTTGGACAAGGATTCGTCCATTCTTGACACTTAACCAGAAGGAGATAATGAGGAGAAAGAAGCTTCAGGGAGAAAAAGACGTATACGAAATGGAAGAGGAAGGAGAAGGAGAAGAAAAAGAGAAAAAGATAAAGGAGAATTTTAATAATAATAGGTTAAGAGGAGGAGGAGTATGAGAGGAAGAAAAATGAAAAATAAGAAGAGGGTGATGATAAGGAGGAGAAAGAAGGATTAGAAAGAAAAAGAGATTAGGAGGAAGAAAAAGAAAAAGGAGAATTTTAATAATAATAGGTTAAGAGGAGGAGAAGGAGTATGAGAGGAAGAAAAATGAAAAATAAGAAAAGGGTGATGATAAGGAGGAGAAAGAAAGAGAGATTAGGAGTGGAAGAAATAGGAAGAAGGAGAAGAGAAGAGCAAGACGGAGAAGAACAAGAGAGCAAAATAGAGAAGCAAAAATATGGAGATAAACAAAATGAAGAAGAGAAGGAAGAAAATCAGGATGACTGAGAAATATGGAAAGTGGTAGTAGAAGAGAAAGGTGAATAAGATTATAAGGGAGAGAGAGAATGAGATAAAGGAGAATGAGAAGGAAAATGGCGAAGAAAAAGAGCGAGTAGGAGAAGCAGATGAAGGAGGAGAACAATAAAGTAGAAACAAGATAAAAGAATGAGCGGAATATGTCACCTGCGTTGTCACCCCCCGCTGAGAGATTCAATAGGAGAGTGATGGAAATCTGAAAGGCCCCTGATCGCAGAAAACGAGACACAGACAGGCTAGAGTGAGAAAGAGATAGAGTGGGAGCGAGAGAGACGAAGAGCCCATTGAAATACATGTGAAAGCTGCAAATCTCAAGCCAGCCTCCTCCCCATTGTAGCAATGCTGTGTTACACAGAAAGACACACAAAGCAATCCAAGTCCAAGAACCGATCTCATGCAAACGCTTGCTTTCCAAGAACTTCTCTCTTGATTTGCACAGATGTCTCTTTTATTTCTATCTTTATCATCCTCCCTCTCTATCACTCCGCATTCGTGAAGAAATCTTCCGCTTTTGAATTATATATATATTTTACCCCGAGCCTTCCTATATCCTACAAAGAAAACATGAAATGCTTTCAACGTTTTGTCTTTTAAAAAAATAGAGTATGCATTATTTATATTTTTTTCGGAGGATGAAGCCCACATAGGTCTGAAACTGTCCATGGGTAATGAATTGGATGATGGTGATTGATGAGCTGGACCTACAGTTTTAGGTGGGTTCCGAACGACCCGCAAGTGAAGTTACAGCAGGGATCAGTTCTTTTTTGCTAGCCAATCCAATCGGTCACCCTTACAAAGAGCGGCTAGGAGTTTAGTAGCTTATCTCTGATTGAACATATACCTGCTACAGCACTCGACTATCACTTCTATGATAAGAGTTCTGGCGAAATTAAAAGATTACTAACGGTTATTATGTAATGACCGGGAAGTGATTTTACAACAAAGAACAGTCTTTTTTGCTGACCAATCCAATCGGTCTCCCTTACAAAAATGGCCGAGGAGTTTCGCAGCTTATCTCTGATTGAACATATACCTGCTAGGGCACTCGGCTATCACTTCTATGATAAGAGTTCTGGCGAAATTAAAAGATTACTAACGGTTATTATGTAATGACCGGGAAGTGATTTTACAGCAAAGAACAGTCTTTTTTGCTGACCAATCCAATCGGTCTCCCTTACAAAAATGGCCGAGGAGTTTCGCAGCTTATCTCTGATTGAACAGATACCTGCTACGGCACTCGGCTATCACTTCCCTAACATTTACAATACCGTTTATTTGCATCAAGGTTCCACTATATAATTATTTAGTGAAACATCCTTCAGGGAAGTTTTGGCCGTGAACCGTAGCAGGTACTATCCGCTATCCAGGTCCTTTCTATCCAGATTTTAGTATCTGTTCAGTCAGATGAAGATAAGCTAAGGCGGGTTTTGAATAGGAGGGTTGAAACCGGTAGTGACTATAATAATTGGATACCAAAACACAGGTATTTAAACCTTTATTTTTATTTACTGGTATCCGGAGGCTAAAGAGTTCAACATGTAAGAAATATAATGATAACCGAAAAAATATCAAAATTAAATTATTATTAATAATATGACAAGTAGAAAGAAATAAACTGATAAATAGGATAAACGATAAAAAATCAAAATTAACCGCAGTATGTGAGAATTTGGTCAGAAACTGATAAATCTAATCCGAAAATATGGACGAAATAAACTGATAAATATTATAACAGGAAATATTCCAAATTGATAAAAGGAAACCGTGGCACCGTGAGAATTTGGTCAGACGTTGATAGTGTTTTCTGGGAAGTGACTATCTGGTGGCAATGACCTTCAAATGGAGTGGAGGTCATAATACAAAACGGAACAGCTGATCATAGACGACGATAACTGCAGAGGAAAAAGGACAACAGATAAGAGCGAAAGAGGCAAACACTAATGAAGAGGAAAAAGATTGAATGAATGTGCTAAATTATTAATGGGCCGGTCACGATGAGTCTATGTATTTCTTGCATATGATCACGTTTCTACCTGGAGTTTCCTTTCCATGAAGAATGGAGCTTCCTTTCCATAGAGGATGGAGCTTCTTTTGAGGTTGTTAACCTGGCCAGTGGTAATTGACAAATTTATTCATTCTTAGAAACTGAGAAAGCAGTCTTTAGCAAGATTCAATGGGAACGCAGTTGCCGTGGCCTGTGTGACAGCACGATTCATTGTACAAGATATGCGTGATCATGCTCACGAATGCATGAAAACCTGTATTGAAATCTCTGTATTTCATAATGTCACTATAGTATTTTATCGTATATCTATCGTTCTAATGGATCTTTTCAATAAACATAAACTTTGCATTACTTTAAACATAAACCTAAAGCTGGGCATTCACGTTCCGATTTGCAGTACCACTTGCAGTCCAACCTCCAAGGTTGGATCCGAAAACGGAACGTGAATGGGCTTGTTGGATGGTTGGAATTGTAGATGGACGACTAGAGGGACGACTTCCGAATGTCGAAGGTGTTGGAGCGTGTGTGGGGGCGACGGATCAAAATCGTCCAACCTATCTCAGTCAGTGCATGACCTTCGGGCAAGTTCGGGCAACATCGGGCAACTTCGGTTACATTTTTCGGCTCGAGAGCGACGTTCACAGCTGACTAGGAATAAAGTTGGATTGCAAGTAGGAGCGTGAGTGGAGTCGACTATCCATCTAGCAGTACTGCAAGTGGTACTGCAAGTTGGAAAGTGAATGCCCAGCTTAACATATATCCAGCTTGTCCATTAAGTCGCGCACATCAAAAGGTAATCGAATAGTAAAAGAAGTAAACCAAATATTTTCGTGAACAATAAATGATTATTATGATGTTGAAGATCCATCTTGTTTCCACTAATATATAATAAAAACTTGAAAAATACGTTCAAGTGGAAATTATAACTAACGTTATGGCGTGACGGCCGTTTCACTCTGTTGTAAAGTGCATCGTCAACGACCCACAGTACACTATGCGTCGTCTGACGATGCTCTTGACAACAGTGTGAAACGGCCGTCACGCCATAACGTTTGTTATAATTTCCACTTGTGTTTTTTAAGTTTTAATTATAATGATTTTTAGTTCAATATACACAAATTACTTGAATTTTTACAACAAATTCTCAAAATGGCTGTCTCGCTCAGTACTGAATGCATCAGTTTCATGCTTACTTAACAAAGTAGTAAACTCAACAAGCAGTCTTGATGTAGCCAGTATCCATTTCAACGGTGTCTAAATTTTCTGTCTGTACTAATGCCATCTAACAGAAGCCAACATAAATAATTCAAAGGAACTACTTGGAAAATTTATTTACATGTGCGCTACTTAATGATCATTCTGTATAATAGTAGTTTATGCAACGATTTTATTTTGACCCTTATTAAGGCACGAGTTAGATGTAAGTTATAACACGAGCGAATGCTAGTGTTATAAATATCTCACGAGTGCTTTAATGGCCAAATAAAATCGTTGCATACACTATTTTATCTACGACCACTAGTATACATTTAATTAAAACAATTTCATTTTACCTGTGACTGTCAGAGATACCTAACCTCTCATCTCAAATACGAGAAGTTATAGTAGATTGTTAGGTTAAAGCAGCTGGTGTAGCAGTTTGGTCAAATCAGCTGATAGTTTCACAATATTGAATTACGATATTTATTCCATCAAAAATGCTTCTGATTGGTCCAGAACCCGTGTTATAATGTAGAACCTGTACTATAATGAGCTCATTATGCAACGGGTTTCAAAAAGCATTTCGAAAAGACAGCTGTTTTGGCATCAATTGTGAAACTGTAATGTATACATTATGACATGGTCGTAGATAAAAGTCTTTATAGTATAAATGAGGCTTCTCAGAAATAACGTTTAGGAATGTGTGTTTTATATTTCCAGACTGGCATAAGAACCAAAATGGAGTGGCAGGCAGTTACTTCAATAAAATTGTATTTACTGGAGCTACAGAGCTTGAAAAAAATAATTTTTTTTTTTAGGATGAAGCCCACATAGGTCTGAGACCTGTGCGTGGGTAATGAGTTGGATGATGGTGATTTAGTTGGATAATTTCAATGTCAATTCTGAATACAAGCAAGGTAAACATCACACAAGGAATTGACCAGGACATCAACACTGGAACTAGAGTCTCTGCAATTCCTATCATTTCACGACCTATTTCGAACTGTTTAAAAATCAAGTTTTACTACAAATTTCTAAAATAAAGAGACTTGAAAGAGAAGGTTGGAGAATTAAAATTAGAAATTAAAAAGGACGAATGTAATTGACAGAAGTGACGAAGAGAAATAAAGTTGTACCGCTACTTGGAAAAGTCGGAGAAAATGTTTCGGAGGTGAAAAGCCATTTCTTGATAGAACTTTTATCAAGTTTGGACTTTGAAAGATTCAAGGAGGTGGAAAAATAAACGAGTTAAAAAGTTGTTTTTGAAAGTACTCTGTGTAACGAATTTCCAAATAACGAAATTTTATAGGTGAACAATTTTTAACACGTCCTTTGACACTGCTATCTGGATAAGACCACCTCTCCTTAATAATACCTATCTAGAACAAATCTTTTGCCTGGGTATCAATTAAACTACCAATAAAATTCATTCCCAAAAAGTTGTTACTTGATGATTATAATTTGAAAATAAAACAGAGTTGCGCAATATAAATCTAAAATCTACAGATAACTTGATTATAATTTGTTTTAAGATTATAATAATAATATTATCATGTCTTCAAATCTAAATAAATTTTGTGCCCGTGTTAATGAACACTCCTTGACAAGAGGGACTCTTGAAATGCTTAATTAAATTACATCTCAAGAGTCCCTCGAGTTAAAAGAAATTGAAGGAACGCTCATAAATACGGCCCTTAATATCTTGTGTTTTGCGAACTCAACAAATAAATTCAACAACTTTACTACTAATTATATTGTAAATATATCACATGAATATACTTCACAAGAGAAAAATTAAGTTGCAAATTCAAATAAATTCAGTAGTCTACACCAGATGAGCCCCACTTTTCAATTTATTGTAAACTAGTACACAGTCTGACTTTACAGTAGGTCCATACCTAAAATTATTAAGGTGTCCTCCACAATTTTTATAAAATATATATGAACCACTTGTTCAAGAAAAGTTTATTTTTATGAAAAATATGATCCATTTCTTCGAAAAACAAGGGTTATTTTCATGAAATATATATTCCACTTGATCAAAAAATGGCTCTGGGGTCCACTCCAGAAAAACGTTTGGAAATAGCCTCTCCAAAACCGCATTTTGGGTGTTTCCGGACATAAATCCTTCTATTTTAACCTATATTAGGTGAATTTTATTTAGTGTTGAGTTCATCACCAATATGAGGAGTCTCCCTAGCAATTTTCATATGGTTTACTTGATCATAAAAGGAGTTATGAGGGTTAAACTCTTAGAAATAATCTCTCCAAAACCGCATTATTGGGGTTTCCAGACATAAATCCTTCTATTTCAACCTATATTAGGTGAATTTTATTTAGTGTTGAGTCCATCACCAATGTGAGGTGTCCCCTAACAATTTTCCATAAAATATAATGGTTCACTTGTTCAAAAAAGGGGGTTCTGAGGGTTAAACTCTTGGAAATAATCTCTCCAAAACCGCATTTTGGGCGTTCCAGACTTAAATCCTTTTATTTTAACCCATATTGTGGGTCAAGGTGAATTTTATTCAATGCTAGAATCCACCACCAATGAGGGGGCCGAAACCCGGGTCCTCCCTTGGCTACGACCTTGCTAGTGATAGAAAAGTTTTGTTTTTCATAGCAGAAGTAGTATTTTTTAGCTCAAAAGTTTTTATCAAAATTTAATATGAATTATAAAAATAATTATATTTAGCATATTTATTTATTTATTCATTATTTATTATTCATTTATTTATTATATGAATAATTTTATTTATAATTTATATATTAATTATTCATTTATTTGTTTATTTATTCATTCATTTAACTAACATACAGGCAATGTGAATACAACAGGCTATTGCCCAAAACTTAATTGTGTTCTTAATTGAGTTTAGTGTTTAGTTTCGAGCGAACGTTTTAATTAAATGCCTTTGAGTGGAAAAAAATTATAATTTATTTTTATTTTCAAGTGTTTTTTTAAAGAAATCTAAATTTGTATATGTATCTCAATGTTTTGGACAATATAGCATGTTCAAAATTTGTGAAGAGAGCAGTTTTGTACTTCAGTCACATATTTACATCCATTAACATCAACTAAATCATAAAATGAAGATAATTTTACTGAAAGTAGGAGCATTCATTTTGTCATAAGACAATAAATTTACAAGACAACCCAACACTACTTACATGGAAGACAGCTGTGACTAGTGTGACACTTCATTGTTGTGAAGCAACACATCACTATAAATAAACCGGATAATTTACAAATCCAAGAACTCAGGTCGTTAGTGACAGAGGATGATGATGATGATAATAACATTAATTCACTATCCCATTAATGGACATTTACCCACATAGCTATTGGGCCTATCATTATTATTATGACATTTCCTAGAATTGCCATATATCTATTCTGACAATACAACGTTAATGTCTTACAAGGAATAAGGTGATTTATACAAATACTACGTTAAAGACTTTTAAGGCGTAACAGAGTTATAGCAATACTACGTTAAAGTCTTATAAGGAATAACGTGAGTCATGTACTACGTTTTATCATCTTATAAGGAACCAAGTGAATCACTTATGATTTTAAATAATTGAAAGGCTGCAGTAGAATCTGATAAACTAGTGATTCTATTGTTATATTGTTAAAGAAAAATGGAAATTAAGAATTAATTTATTGAGAATCAGGAAAAAAATGGTTGTTTAGATTTAAATTGGGCATTCATTCCTTTGCAGAAAGCCCGAAAAATTCACATCATTTTAGTCAGTTTAGGTCGCGTTTTTTAAAGTTAGTTTCCGCTTACAATTGTAAAAATATTCTAATTCAATTTATATCTCCAATTCTCCTCTTAGGCTTCGCCTCATAAACTCTTGAATTTCTTTTAAAAAAATTACATTTCTAGCCTTTAAGTATTATTTTATTCTCCCGCCAGTTTTACAAGAAAAACATTTCCTTTTTTAATACTTTGTGGTAGTAGGGGAAACTAGGAATTATGGCGCAGTTTAACCGTGGTTAACTAACTGAAACAAAACTGAAAAATAACATTGTAATATTTGCATATTTATATATTATGTACCTACATATGCTTTAATAGTACTCTTTTCAAGTTACCAACCATAATTGTAAGAATGACAACTATTACTGTTCTTGAAGAATATGTAATAAAGTATATTGACTATTGACTAACAGTTGTTAAACTGCGCCAGAATTCCTAGTTACCCCTACTTGTTGTATTGGTTGCGTGCTGATTGCGTACACCGAGGATTGCGTACGTGGGCGTGTCAGCGAGGATTGCGTACATCTTTTACCTGTGAAAGATGACAAGGGTCGGCCATGCATCAAGAACATTTTGACAGGCAAGGATTGCGTACAAATCAATATGGCATTAATTGCTGGTTTTTTTCACTGAATTTTGTTGTCTACAAAAATTAGAGTTTGAGTTGGCCTTTCTATCTCGAGTACCTATCAAATTGTAGCTAGCTAGTAGCATATTTAGGTGAGGTTAGGTTAGGTTAGGTTAGGTTAATACGCTATAAGTGAGGACTATAAGTGAAAAAACCAACAATTAATGCCATATCGATTTATACAATAAACGGAAAGGAGCAAACTTATTAAGGACGGACGTTGTGATTGAATCTGTTAGGTGAGAAAAGAACAATTACTGTCATAGCGAAAAGGAGAAAATTCTAATCAAGGACAGACATTAGGAAACAAGAGAAAGCTGTACGCAATCCTCGCCTGTCAAAATGTTCTTGATGCATGGCCGACCCTTGTCATCTTTCACGGGTAAAAGATGTACGCAATCCTCGCTGACACGCCCATGTACGCAATCCTCGGTGTACGCAATCAACACGTAATCGTTGTATTGTAGCTATTTTGTTTCTCTTAGTGGCTCTATTATAAAATGGATCTATGATACTCATTCAGTGTATCTATTATGTACTGGAAGTTAGACTTGTGTGAATGGTTTCAAATTCTATAGAACGCACAATAAATTCTTCACTTAATAATGCTTGATAATCAGATTACAAAAAGATGAAAATTTCTGAAGTTAATTCATCTATAAGTTCCTTTGTGGTGGCAAAGGTGATATTGTGGAAGATATCCATAATAATAGTATAATAACACGATTGGTATCGTTTTTCACCAACCTAGTTCTCTCCGGAGCTTCTAACATGTTCAATTGTCTGCCTTTGCCAATCAAATGCAGAAATTCAACATTTTTTTTTCGTCCTTGAACCTGTGTCTATTAGTAATGACATGCTTTGCAAAATTTGACTCTTTTTGGGTTTTCCAATCCCTAATATGTTCATTTATTCTACGTTTGAAACTTCTGCCGGTCTTACCCGCATAACAGTCATTACTAAGTTATAATTTGAAAAAACTCCAATGTTGGATAAGCAGTTTTCAGATATTTCTGAACAATTTGGTTAGATCTTAATGTGAATTCCTCAAGTTAATTGAACTATAAGCTTGTTATCAAGTTAAAAAATCGAGGCAATTTTGAGATATTTTTGGACAATTATAAATTTTACACAATTTTACTTTACACAAATAAATTTATTCTATAATGTAAACCAATTTCCATGTTTATTAGATGACAAATAGCACCTAAACCAGCAGACTAAAGAAGTTGCTCCAAGCTCCCATTGATTGTTCAAGGCTTGTTCCAAGGAAGAGGGATGACACAGTATTCTTTTCAAGTGAAATGCAGAAAAAAAAGAAGTAGAGAGAAGAAAGGCTGGACCATAAAGAAGAAGATGAGAAATAGGAGAAGAAGAAAGAAGGAGTGAGAAGGAATGACAAGTGATACCAGGAATTGGAGGAATAACTTTATCCTAAGCTCGAGAAACGACTTCTTCTTGCTCCTTTTCCTTTTTCTTCGCCATCTTCTTCTGCCACCTCTTCTCTATCACCATCATCATCATCATCATCATCATTCTTCTTCTGTGACTTTTCATGATATTCGACGAAAGTAGAGAAAAATATAGCAGGAGACCTTGCTGGCTGAGACATGAAAGAGTAGCTGTTCTGAGGAGAGGAGAAAAGGGTAGACGGTGAGAGAGAGGAGAGGAAAGAGAGAGGTGAGAGGAAAGAGAGAGTGGTGAGGGAGTGAGGAGAGAGGAAAGAAAGCGAGAGAAGAATGGGGGGAGAGAGGAAAGAGAGAAAGGTGATATGAGAGGTAATGAAAGAGAAATGAGAGGTAACAGAGAGTGAGAGGAGAGAGTGAGGAGAGAGGGAAGAAAGTGAGGAAAGAGATAGTGGGGAGGAGAGAAAGAGTGAGTGAGGAGAGGAGAGAAAGAGTGAGTGAGGAGAGGAGAGAGCAAGAGAGTGTGAGGAGAGAGGAAAGAGAGTGAGGAGAGAGAGTGAGTGAGAAGAGAAAGAGTGAGGAGAGAAAGAGAGAGTAAGGGGGAAGAGTGAAGAGAGAGTGAGAAGAGTGAAGAGAGAGAGGGTGGAAGGGTGAAGAGAGAGTGTGGGGAGAGAGGGAGTGAGAATAGAGACGAATGAGAGTGAGGAGAGACGAAAAAGAGTGAGGAGAGACGAAAAAGAGTGATGAGAGACGAAAAAGAGTGATGAGAAAGAGAGATGGGAGAGAAGAGAGTGTGAAGAGGTTAGAGAGGAAAGAATGAGGGAAGAAAGAGGGAGAGGGGAGAGGAGAAAGAGAGAGAGGGCAGAGAAGAGAGGAAAGAGAGTGAGGAGACAATGAGAGCGGCGGGAAGAGGTGAGAGGAGTAAATGGTGCGAGGAAGTGAGGAGGAGAGAGCAAGAGCGAGAGCGTGACGAGAGAGAGAGAAAGATTGACGGGGAATGAAGGCCCGATGAAGAAGAAGGAGAAGGAGAAGAGCAATATTGGAACAAAGGTGTATGCGGATTCTTCTCAGTAACGAATCAATTACAGAAAGCATGAAATACCTTTGTCAGTACCTATAGCCTCCCCTACGTTGTGTATCCATTTCTCCAAGCTGTATTTCTTTCCAAACGCATTCTTCTTCTCCTCCTCTTTCAGCAAGTACCTCCTCTTAGATCTCCTCCATAGTCTTTTCCTACTCATCTTTTTACAAGTACTTCATCACCATCTCTCTCATCTTTGTAGATTTACGTAAATAAAGAAAGTTATCTTCAACTTCTCCTTCTCTTACTCCTCTTATATCATCTTCAACTTCTTCTCCTTCTACTCTCACATCATCTTCTCCCTCTCCTCCTCTTCATCATTCTACTTTCTCCTCTCTACAACCAAAAGTACTTATTTTTCTATTACATCTTCTCCTTCTCCCCCTATATATATTTTTCTCCTCTTTTTATTCTCCTTCTCCCTCTATATATATTTTTTCTCCTCTTTTTCATTTCCTTCTACTCCTATATATCTAATAGTTCTCTTTTTCTTCTCCTTCTCCCCCTAAATTCAATTTTCTCCTCTTTTTTTCTTCTCTTCCTCCCCCTATATATCTAATTTTTCTCATATATCTTTTTCACCACTTATATATCAACTTTACCCTCGCATCTTCAACTTTTCTTCTTCGATTTCTTACATTCCTCATACACCTTCCTTTTCTTCTTTCATACCTTCTTCTTTTAATCTTACATCTTCTTATTCTTCTCTTACATCTTGTTCTTTCTATTTTCATTCTTATCGTCCTCCTCCTCCTTCTTCCTTCCCATCTGCAAGTACTCCTTGTTTTTCTTCTTTTCTAGTATTTCTCCTTTTCCTTCTGCAAGAACTGTTATTTCTTCTTCATTGTCATCTTTCGTCCTCCTTTTCATCTTCGTTTTTTTCTACTTATTTTTACTACTCTTTTTTTCACCTCCTTCTTCTTCCTATCCATATTCGTATCGTCCTCCTACTCCTCCTCCTCCTCGTATTACCTCTCAATCATCATCATCATCTTCTCATCCCTCTCCATCTACAAGTATTTCTTCTCCTTTTCTATAAGTACCTCTTTCACTTATTCCTTTCATCTTCTTCCTCCTCTCATATCATCTTCTTTTCTCCCCTCCTTTTTCTTCTCCTCCTCTCAGATCTTCTACTAATTCTGCACCTACATATTTCAACTTCATCCAATTCTTCCTTTGTCCTCCATTTCTTATTAGTCGCGTCCTCCTACTACTCCTTCTCCTCCTCCTCCTCCGTCTTCTTCTTGTTCTTCATCATTTCCTGATACCTTTCCTCCTCCTCTTACTCCCTTTCCACCACCTCATCATCTTCAAATACAGAGATTCGAAATAATAATATTTCATCTTTCCTGCTACAAGCTTTGCACCGCTTCCTCCTCCTCGTCCTTCTTAACTTCTTTCTCCTCCTACTCCCACTCATCGCCTTTCTCACTTCCTCATCACCCACCACCCATCTCCCATCCTTCTCCCTCTCCTTTGCACCATACTACTCAGCCAGCAGTAACCTCTGTTTCCGCGAACTAAAAGCGTTTCTATTGATTTTTATTATATAATTTCTCGAATTTCTTGCTGCAGACAACGTCAAATGAAATCCTCAGATCTTGGAATGTGAACTTAACAAGAGTAGTGTTCGTCTTCTTCTACTTCTTCTCCTTTTTCTTTTCCGCCTTCTTTTCCTTCTTCTACTTGTTTCTTGTAATTTTTTTCTTTTTCTACTTTTGTGTCTTCTACTTTTTTCCTTTTCTTCTACTTCTTCTGATACTTCCTCTTTTTCTCCTGCTTCTGCTCATTCTCCTTCTTCCTCCTCCTCGTCCTTCTTAACTTCTTTCTCCTCCTACTCCCACTCATCGCCTTTCTCACTTCCTCATCACCCACCACCCATCTCCCATCCATCTCCCTCTCCTTTGCACCATACTACTCAGCCAGCAGTAACCTCTGTTTCCGCGAACTAAAAGCGTTTCTATTGATTTTTATTATATAATTTCTCGAATTTCTTGCTGCAGACAACGTCAAATGAAATCCTCAGATCTTGGAATGTGAACTTAACAAGAGTAGTGTTCGTCTTCTTCTACTTCTTCTCCTTTTTCTTTTCCGCCTTCTTTTCCTTCTTCTACTTGTTTCTTGTAATTTTTTTCTTTTTCTACTTTTGTGTCTTCTACTTTTTTCCTTTTCTTCTACTTCTTCTGATACTTCCTCTTTTTCTCCTGCTTCTGCTCATTCTCCTTCTTCCTCTTCCTCTTCTCCTTCTTTTCCTCTTTCTTCCTCTCTTTCTTAATATCCGTTGTCCTCTTGAAACGTAAGAACAGAAGCTGATTAATGAAAAGAAGGAAAATAAATGAAATAGAGACTACGTTTTTGTTCTCTGTTCAACTTTGTGCACGATGTTAGAAATGAATAAATTCAGCAGTTGAATTCTGCAGAAATTCTTATAAAATTCCTGATAAATAATTATGGAGATTCTGAATAATTTATTATTAAATTAGAAGAATTTTTTTTTGAGGATGAAGCCCACAGGTCTGAGACCTGTGCGTGGGTAATGAGTTGGATGATGGTGATTGATGAGTTGGACCTACAGTTTTAGGTGGGTTCCGAACCACCGGAAAGTGATTTTACAGCAGAGAACAGTGTCGTTTTTGCTGGTCAATCTAATTAAGTAGAAGGTTGGTACTATTCTATATAAAGCGGTCTAGATATTTTTGTGAAAGGGGTAGACAAACATGAAATAAATTAGGTGTTTTTATAATTGTTTGGTTCAAATTATGTGTTTTATTTCAATTGAAAAAGTTGGTATTTCACTTATTCTCTGAAACCAATTGTATTCTTTCTTTAGCATTGTAGTACTGAATAGCTGTAATTTATAAAGTATTAGCACAGCAAATCTTTATAGAAACACAATGTGAATGAACAAAACGAAATAAAAATAGCAAGCCGTACGTATTGCATTTTGATCAAATACGTCGATTTTATCAAATATGGGTGTACTTTCGCCTGTTGGAACATTGGACATTTTTGTTCAAAATTGAGTTTTCTATATATTTTGTCAAAGAAACTGCAATTTTTATGATCAACTCACCAAGTAAATCCACTTCAAAATTCAACACAGTGTTTTTTGGGACATTCTAGCGTAGGCTATTTTCTTGAACAACTAAGAGATTAGTGTAGAAACAGGCTTCAAACTTAATGAATAATAAGACGAAGTTGTCACAGCCACATTTATTGAAAACGGTAAGATACTATTTTCGGTTGTTACACCATTATCAACTTCAAACAAACTAAAACTAGAGGATATCTTCCACAATATCACATACAAAGAACTTGACCAAAATACAAGTGAATTTACAATCAATTACAAAAAGAGAGAAGGCAGAAATCTGTTCGTCTGGACATTGAGAGCATAGTGTACCAAATACAGTACGGTACTTTGAAAACAATAATTAATTTTCAATCACGAATTGAGGGTTGCATATGAGTTATCACTGGGTTACATATACGATGGAATTTATTAAAGCATTGAAGGAGGAATGGAAGAATAATGTGAAGAAAATTGAAGGAAGAGAAGAAGAGATAGATAGATATGACTTTTATTTGTGCACTTTACAAGTAATAAAAGTGCTGTGAGCGAAGTTGAGGAATAAGAGCCCCCTCTTCCACTTAACCCAGATGAGAAGAGAAGGAGGATGAGAAGGAGAAGGAATGGTAGTCGGTGGAGGAGAAGGGGAACAGGAAAGGATGATAAGGAGGAAGTGAATGATGGAAGAATGAAGTGGGAGTGGATAAGGACGAAGAGGAAGAGGAGGAGGAGGAGGAGGAGGAGTGAAGGGGAAGAGGCCGATTGAGAGGTTGATGATGAGTAAAAGGTGGAAGAGAAGGAAGGACGAAGATATGATAGTGGAGGTGGTAGAGGAGAAAGGACAAAGAGAAGGTAGTGGAGGTGGAAGAGGAGGATGAGGGAATGAAGACGTAAAAGAATAAGAGGAGGAGGACGAGGAAAAGAAGAAAGAAGAAGGAGGAGGACGGTGGAGGAAGAATGAGGTGAAGGAGTGGGAGGAGAATAATAGGAAAAGGAGAGTAGGGGGAGGAACAGGAGATGAATTAGAAAGGTGGAGGGAAGGATGAGAATAAGGAAGAAGGTGGAGGGAAGGAGGAGAATGACGAGGAGTGGAGGAGGAAGGAGAAAACAAGAGTGGGAGGAGGAGAAGAAAGAGGATGATGAAGAGTAGGAGGACGATGAGGAGGTGGAAGAAAAAAAGAGCAAGAAGAAAAAGAAAATACTATTAGGATATACTGAAGGAGTAAGTAATAATTTAGTAAACAAGGTTTGCCACGTTCTAGAAACTCAAATTCAATTGAATCGGGTAGCCTGCTAGTCAACAATAATTATTGTGACTATTGAAACTGCGTGAAAAATGGCTATCACAAAAGGCTCTTGTACACTATAATAACAGTCTATTGTACACTATAACAGTCTAGTGTACACTGAAAACAATGCGCAAATCTTACCCAGGTGTATTCTTTAATGCCACCTACACGGTTGATTTCATTCCACGAATTAATCAAAAATATCAAACCTTTCTAACATTTTTCGAGCAAAAAAAAAAAACAGAACAGCCTCATTTCTCGCAGTTTTCGAAAAACGAGAATAGACTGTTGTGTGAATTCTTGGAACCTCTCGCAATTCCGAGAACCTTTCTTATTTTTTCATGGAACCCCACCCTGTGACCCGCCACTCCTTTCTGTTGTGCTCAATTCGTTTAAAACCCTCAAAGCCATTGTAAACTTTTGGGGTTGCTGTCATGCTCATTCTCTGTCTTTGTTGCGCTCTAGAGCAGCTGGCTTTGTTACTCTTTTGCTCCACATAGAGCCTTTGCCTTTGTTTTGTTTGAAACAGCTTTGGAATATCCAATTTATTCAACTTCGCCATTTCACTCTCGCACACACTCCCTACCTCTCACGCCCCTAATTTTTCATTATCATAATTAATTTTGTAAAATTCATAATCATATTAGCTGTTTTCGTTTCATTAAAATCTCCTACTTAATTAACTCCTTTCATACTGAACCACAAAGAATTAAATGCAAATAAAATAAGACTCTTAAATTATACCAGTGTCAAGAAAGGACAAATCTTCATCCAAAATTCGCCATTTATATTATCAACACTGCTTGATATCTTCAAATCATTCCCCCTGAAATACAATTTTTCATTCTCATGTTCCCATCAGATCATCTATTTTGAGCCCATTATATTAAAATAGAATTCAATACCATTAATTTTTTGAAACCATAATATTGTTCAGTAGAAACCGGTATGGTAGGTTAGGAAGTGATGTAAATACAGCTAACTTTAGAACCAGATATCTACTTTATTACCACTCCCTATCAAAGCTGTTGCATAATAAAGCTATTAAGCGATTGGACTAAGTTAAGACCACGTGCTCTGGACCAATGCGGATACAGGAATTCTCCAATTTAGTGTTGAAATGAATAATAAATATGCAATAGTCACATCAGCTGATCGAAACATTTCAAAATCAAATTTAGTTACAATTAAATTTCAATCTCACAACCGTCGTCCACATACAAGCACTTTAGTTAATGTTAGTTTGGGTAAAATATCCGATTGGAATGTTCAATAACAAAACAGTCGTTAAGTCACGTCAGAGGCCCTGAACTTATTCAGGTGCGACCTGATAACTCTGACACCAGACCTGAGCCAGCCAGGTCACACGATATTATTATTATTGGTAATTATCTGTTTTCGGTAAAAATTTGATTTTAATTTTAATTTTTCAACTGTAAAATGAAAATGATATGCCTCATACAATCCCAGAAGTTGAACTTACAAAAAAAGGGCGTTCCAGCCCTGCATTAAGGAAAAACGCGACACAAGGAAAACTCTGTGAAAATTCTTGGAAACTGTCAGTTCCACTTCTGTTGTCGCCGCTGAGTTTTCCAATTTTCAAAATCGCTTTTCCATCTAACGAGGCTCATCAACGTTTCGAATTAAACCAAAGCCGCTTGATTCTTTCAATAAGTCCCCAAGGCAGACCAGGGACTGTATCTCAATTTTCCCTGTAGAATTTCCAGGAAAATCGAAGGGAAAAGGGTTTTTCCGGGAACAGGGTTTTCCTTCTACTGGAAAATAGCATCGGTAACAAACGGTTGTGCATGATTTTGAAGTGATTTCTACCTACGAGTAGATTTTAAAGTAGTTATTAGACGTTGGAGAGTAATTATATAGTGCTGACTTTATTAATGTCTGATTAAAATCCATAATAAGGCTATCAGCATATTGAGGCTCTAAACGTATGAAAAGTCACTATTTCTCCTATCTGTATTGAAATAAAACTATGTGACACTCATATCAGCTGATTTGTAGATTTGCAGGCTGTATAAAAAAATAACTGCACCAACTCGTTCTCTCTTTCTTTATTTCGGGGCATGAAGCCCACATGTGTCTGAGACCTGTGCGTGGGTAATGAATTGGATGATGGTGATTAATGAGTTGGACCTACAGTTTTAGGTGGGTTCCGAACCAACAAGAAATGATTTTACAGCAGAGAATAGCGTCTTTATTTGCTGGCCAATCCAACGTTTCTAATTAGAGTAAGTGTACAATAGGCTTGAAACGGAATATCGTAGTTTTAGCGTTAAATTAATAGATGTACAAGTGGCTTGAAGCTGATTATCGTACTTTGTATCATCAACGGATTCTTAGCATAGATTTGTGCAACCTCACTATTGCCGGGTCTAAAGAATATCGAAATTAGGTTAATTGAATGAGCTTAATTCAATTCTTTGTGGCCGAGACTTACAAAAGAGAACAATAAAGTGAATAAGGAAGAAAGAGGATAAGAAAAGAAAGATAAAAAGAGAGAAAAACGAGTGGCAAGAACACCTTGCACCTAATATCAAAGGAGAGTCCCAAATAACCGTCTCTTGATAGAAAGCATTGTATACAAATACACTTCATGTAGGCCTTTAGCAAAGGTCAAGTCAATTTAGGTTGGCCTCTCACACATTCATTCTCTCTCCTCACACTCTCTCTCTCACACTGTCACTCACTCTCTCTCTCTCTCTATTTCGCACACACTGTCTCTCTCTCCTCACGCCCACACTCGTCCCCCTGTCTTGCACACTCTCTCTTCATTCTCTCCCCTTTCTCCTCTACGCACTCTCTCACCTCTCCTCTCTCACACTGTCTCTCCTCACACCCTCACTCACAATCTCTCTCACACACCCATTCTCTCTGGCAGCGATTTCGCCGAAAGTGTTACTAATAATAGCTAATATTGACAAGTAAACACTTTCCAATCTTCAATACACGGAATTCATGCGGATATTGACAAATATTTGATGACGAAATCATTCACAGAAATCTCAATAAAGTCGAACGATGTTAATCATAAGTACGTCATAAGATTCGTTTGTAAGTCATAAGAGTTATTAATATAGGTCGAGTTATTGCCATGAGTAATGAAAATTATTACTCGTGCCAGAACAGTGGAAAGCCGCTTTTATGACACATGATACCGTTAACCGGATTCATTATGCTTATAGATAATGTAATAGGAAAAGATAATAGATAGATAGTGTTTAATGGATACAGATATTGGGTCATGGATATGAGCAATAGTTAGGGGACATAGGCTTTCAAGAGAGATTAAGGATGTATTCAGAATATTTTGGATGATCTACTTGTACTATTCTAGTATATCAGTACTTGTGTACAAGTATAGTGGAGAAAATTATTGAAATAAAAATGTTTTTTTTTTCAGCAGGAATACGTGTGCAATACCACTATTAGGCCTACACTGTGCATCGTAATACACTAATTACTACATGAACAGAACTATTGTATGGCAAGACAAGACAGTGTTCGTCAAGATTTGAATATTAGTTTTCATTCTATGCTGTGATTTTAGAAATTATTCGTTTATTGGCAGAATAACAATGAAGAGTGAAACTGCAAAACTACTCTTTTCACAAATTTTGACTATGCTATGATGTCCAAAACATTGAGGTTAACTTACACTAATAATTTATATTCATTAAACTTGACTCCAAAAAATGAAATAAAAAAATTTCACTCAGACTATTAATTTGAAAGTTTACTCGGAACACTTAAAACAATTTAAAAGTGTTTATAGAAGACATTTTGACAAAAACTTCACACCCAGCCCAGTAAGAATCTAGTATCTTCAAGACTAGGAGTAACTCAAATTCAATCAAAAATAAATTTAAAAAAATGTTTTTAAAAAACCGTACTCTTTTCTTTTTCCATTCAACTATTTAATTTTGTACATAAGTCAACTATTTTTTCATGTTTTCAAAAATCCCGTCCTGTTTTTTCTATTCTGATATTTTTTTTGAATACATCATACTGTTTCTTTATTCTTTCTATTGTACATCAACTATGTTTTTCATGTTTTCAGAAATATCCCGTCCTGTTTTTCCCTATTCTACTCATTTAAAGAATATAAAGCACTTCTTTCAACTATTTTTGTACAGATATTTTTACAAGTATGTATTTATATTTTTCCAAATATTCCGCCCTGTTTTTTTCTATTTTATTCATTTTCTAAATATAACATAATGTTTTCATTTTCTAAATATAACGTAATGTTTTCATTTTCTAAATATAACTTAATGTTTTCATTTTCTAAATATAACGTAATGTTTTCATTTTCTAAATATAACATAATGTTTTCATTTTCTGAATATAATGTAATGTTTTCATTTTCTAAATATAACGTAATGTTTTCATTTTCTAAATATAACATAATGTTTTCATTTTCTGAATATAATGTAATGTTTTCATTTTCTAAATATAACGTAATGTTTTCATTTTCTAAATATAACGTAATGTTTTCATTTTCTAAATATAACGTAATGTTTTCATTTTCTAAATATAACATAATGTTTTCATTTTCTAAATATAACGTAATGTTTTCATTTTTTAAATATAACGTAATGTTTTCATTTTCTAAATATAACGTAATGTTTTCACTTTCTAAATATAACGTAATGTTTTCATTTTCTAAATATAACGTAATGTTTTCATTTTCTAAATATAACATAATGTTATCATTTTCTGAATATAACGTAATGTTTTCATTTTCTGAATATAACCATAGACGAACCATCAAGTATCCCTGATCAATGATATAACGTACCGGTATTGTTTTCATTAGACTATAAATTTTTGTAGTGCAGGCCTACGTCAACTGTTTATCATGTTTTCAAATATCCCGTCCTGCTTTTTCCTATTCTCTTCATTTATATTTCGAATATAACCCCTTTTTTATCTTTGTATTATTTTTGTATTGTAATATTATTTTGTATTATTTTTTGTACTTTTCTATTATACATCAACTATGTTTTTCATGTTTTTTAACATCTCTTCATGAATTTCTCTATTATATTTTATTCATAATTCAAACTTTATATATTTTATTCATAGTTTCAACCTTTTATATATATTATATATATATTTTGAACTTTATTTTTGTATTGTACGTTCTTACTTATATACGGATAACCAATTTTGGATTTTGGCCAGCCTACGTCCTCACTAGAACAATATTCCAAGAAGGCAGCTATGTTGTCGCTGCGCTATTTCGGGATGCACTTCCACTAATAATGTGCACACTCAGGCCTGTTTCATTGAAACGCACGAAATTGCTTAGCAAAAATATCAATTCAGAAATAGACACACCACTTGGCACGTGTCTGGCTACAACATTTTAATGGGAACGATAAACACACGTTTCCATTAAAAAAAGACGATTTGGAAACACTAGGACCGATTTGTCTCAAAAATGCAATCAATGAAAAACACGTTTTGTTAGAAAAAAAAAGCTATGAGATAAAGGGGGAAAATATTACAAACATTAGGTGTTCTTGATATTGATAATTTGGGAACAATAATTTTTGTTTAGAAACATGATAGACAAGTTATCTCATATATTTAATTATTTAAATTAATAATTAAAATAATTTATTGATAATAAATAATTAAAATAGAATACAGTAATTAATAAAAAACACTTTTTGATTAAAAAAAGGGGGGAATAGGGACAAGAGATGGGGAAAGTTATTTCAAATAAATATAAGGAGGTTTTGACGATTTTGAAAAGAAATATTTTTGTTCGCAAACACGATTGACGTGTCACAGAAGTTCAACAAATAAAACATACCTTTTGATAAAAAATTTAAGAACAATATGGGCCGCATTAATGAACGTTCCTTCAGTTTCTCTTGGCTCAAGGGACTCTTCGAATATGTAATGTATTTATATAGGCATTTTAAGAGTCCCTCGACAAAGAGACACGAAAGGAACATTCATGAATACGGCTCATAGAGACACCAAGGACGCGTTCACTGGGAATTTTTTTTGGAGGATGAAGTGCACATAGGTCTGAGGCCGGTGCGTGGGTAATGTATTGGATGATGATGATTAATGAGTTGGACCTACAGTTTTAGGTGGATTCCGAACCACCGGGAAGTGATTTTAGAGCAGAGAACAGTGTCCTTTTTGCTGGAAATCCAATCGGTCACCGTTACAAAGATGGCCCAGGAGTTTCGTAGCTTAGCTCTGATTGAACAGATACCTGCTACGACACACGGCTATCTTAAATGCGATCGATAAACACACTTTTTGATGAATATGTTTCAAATATAAGGTGTTATTGACTATAATATTAATAATTTAAAGACAATAATATTTTTGTTCAGAAACAGGATAAAAAAGTTATTTCTTTTGTTTAATTTTTCACACAATGTGATATGATTTAAATTTGAATCTTGTATTAAAATGTTTATTTACGTTTAATTGATTTTTCGGTTTTTATTGTATTCGGTTTACTTTTATTAGTATTTACACTGTTCATACAATGTGATGTGTTTAATATCCATTCGGCAAATGTTTATTCAAGAAATTCTTACAAAGGTTAACATTCATTTTTGTTGTTTTTCATTTTTCTCTACATAAAAGAATTGTTTGTTACGTTTGTGACGAAATACTTTATGAACAATCTAATATCAAAACTGGCACTGTATTTCTATTTAATATATGATTTTCACTCACTTTTACTGGAGATACTAGAGGGATGCACTTCACTTCTAAAGAGAAACTTTATCAGCCTTCATCAGGCGAAGCTTCTTTTTAGAAGTAAAATGCATCCCTCGAGTATCCCAGTCCAAGTGAGTGAAAATCATATATACAGTGTCAGTTTTGATATTAGATTAAAAATATAAGCTAATATCATAATATAAATTAGTGCAATGTTTGTGATTGATACCTTTTTGACCTCCTAAAAAGGTTTATATCATAAATCTTCCATTTTTTTCAAGAATCTATTTAAAAAAATAATATATCAATGAATATTGTGATTTATCAAAGGCGCAGCAGATTACTATTTTAGAATAGTTTATAATTATAGTGAATGAATGAAAAAATATTTCAAAAAATTAAAATTACAATAGGAAATTGCCAAAGATTTATTTCAAAACAAAAGATTTTAAATACTGGGAATTACAAATTCTCGTTAAATCATTAAATGCATGAGTGGTAAAGAGGACATAAATAACCTGTTATAATTATATTGAATGCAGTGAACTCTGCTGATTTTCCAATATTCTTATCATTTTTTTTCAAACAGTGAACCGCGTCATGAATCAAAATTACCAAATTTAACATTTTCATCCACAAAATTTATTTCTACTACATATTATCCATTCACAAAAATTAGACTACTAATGAATGAATGAAGATCTGGCGCTCATTAAGATTACTTTTTGTGAAGAAAGTACAACTGATAAAAACAGATACTTTGTGATTTCTCGAGAATTATGAATGAATCAAAAGTCAATTTTATTCTGAATAATTGCCGCAGATAACAGGATTTATTCTGAAACATAAATATAGACCTCTTCACAGAAACAATTAGACAATTATTTCCCAAAATTGTTAGATAATATGAAGGCTGCAATTCATCGAAATTCTGTCAGTGAATAGTTTATTTAGATTTTGTATCAAAATCGCAATTGCTGGCTGATTTTTGTATAGAAATTTCTCCAGCATGACATCAAACTTAGGAACAATTTAAAAAGAAAAAAATTGAATTTCTTAATTGTGTCACTTCCCCCAGTGCCTCTAAAACCCATTAATTCTCAATTTTATTCTAGCAATTTTAACCATGATACTCTCAAATTTCTTTATATTTACTTAAATTTGCTCATTCTAGCTTTTTCCATCAACATTTGAACCTAAATTCGCCCCTAGTACCCAAAAATCATACCTCAAATAGGCCAAAATATCTCACAATTAATTACCTCAGTTCTCGAAATTCTTCCAGCTTTTCCACAAGTAAATTTTCAAATTCTGTCAACTTTTCTTCTTCATTTAAAACTCTTCCCACCAATTTTCACCACTGAATTCTCAAATTTGTTTCAACTTTTCTTCTGTTTTTGTACTATTTACTAATCCTGCCTTTTCCCATGAATTTTTGCAACTAAATTTCCAAATTCCTTCTAACTTTTCCACTACCGTGCTTTTCACCACTAAATTTCCAAATTCCCCCAAATCCCACCCTCTATTAGTGAATCCACCCTCATCTTGTACACTTATCATATTACAAAGTGATTGGCCGCTTGTTGAGCGTGGTGTTCAGTCACGGCCTCTCGGGAATGCGATTTGAAGGGTGACCAACTGCGAAGAAATGACGTCGACATTATTATAACTTACCCGGTGGTTTGGAACCCACCTAGCAGGTTCTGCACTTTGTAGGTTTACCATTCTCAGCATCATTGTACCACCATTACCCATAATAAATAGTAATAATGTTTCCTATTGGTGGGGAGACCCTTACGAGTAGTTCCACCTCACCGTGAACCATGCTATGGGGAACATGGTCATCCGACTACTTTAGGTGTGCTCCGAACCACCGGTTAAGTGGAAATAAAGCTGTTACTACCCACGCACAAGACTCTTAAAGCTCTTATTACCCACGCACAAGACTCAGACTCAAATTGGTTTCATCAGCAAAAAAAAATCGGACACGGTCTACTAATTCTACATCAATGAAACTATAACCGCTCAACCCCAATTCGTGCAAACTACAATCACAAATTACAACCTACAACTTGTAGGTAATCATTTCCTGGAAGCTCACCGCTGTTTCCGGGAAGTAGCGACCTTGAAACGGACTTCACGCTCCGCAAAGCACCAATCAGCTAAGCCCAAAGTCCAACAACTGAATTATTAAAGAGTCCAATATAGAACACACTGCTCTTCAATGAATTTAGAAAATGTTTCGTGTCTACTTAAAACGTTGATATTGTATAATTTACGAAAGCATTCTGGTACACAAGTGATGGTTTGACTATTTTCGTGGTGCTCTTTCAAATTTACCCCCCCCCCCCCCCCAATCCTAGAACCAGTACAATGCTCTACTGAACTCACTTTACTCCCTGGTCGGTCGTTAAAACGTTCGGACCCCAGCAATTACCTTTAATAGCTTTCGTAGTATTTCGCCTTCCAGTTCGTCCCCCCTTTCGAGAGGTATAGCCAAGCTATTTTTGTACATTATATCGTGCTCTCATGAACTATATAACATCAATCTACATGACTAACTATACAACGTCATGTAGTTAAACTGCCTCAATATAACAGGCGGTGTAATTGGTAATGTTTCTTGGAACGCTTCGAACTGTCAATTTATTTTGACATTCAATTAACTTGGAAAATGTAGAGCGGCGTATGTTTATCGAGAAACGTATGCTTGTAATTTACCCAGTAGTACCTTACTAGTTAATGATACCCAGGGAAGTGATAGCCGTGAGCCGTAGCAGGAATCGTTCAGATAGAGATACGCTGCGTTCTTCTGGGCACTCTTTGTACAGGTGACCGATTAGATTGGCCAGCAAAGAAGACACTGTTCTCTGCTGTAAAATCACTTCCTGGTAGTTCGGAAACCACCTAAAACTTTAGGACTAGCTCATCAATCACCATCATCCAACTCATTACCCACGCACAGGTTTCAGACCGATGTGGGCTTCATCCTCAAAAAAATTTAATATCTAAAAGGGCGTTGTAGTAATAGGCTTTAATAGTAGTTATACGATGCGATAGTTTCAAACTAAGTTTGTAAATGGTAAATTTCGTTCTATTACAAAGAGTGTAAATTTTGTTCTATTGTCTTTTTAAAAGAGTGTAGTTTATTAATCACTTTATGGGATAGTTTCAAATTGGGTTTGGAAATAGTAAATAACTAGCTATTGTGCCCGTCCTTCGTACGGATTATGTTTAGAAATAAGACTAAATATGTTTCGGCTTTTTTGATAGCAACGATCATGAAGTTGTTAGCAGCTTAGTAAACAACTTAGAACGTAAACAATTCAGTGACAGTTATCATAGAGAATATTTGAGAACAGCTGATTGATACTGTATATCATGATAAATTATGTGATTTGTTCTTATGTGGTAATAAAACTTAGAAGAAATGTATCCAAAATCGCACAATACTTTGTTTTTAAACGTTTATTATTCTGTTAAAAAAAAAGTTAATTTAGTTTTTTATAGCTAAAGACATTGTCAAAAAGGTTTTCAATACTGATAAATAACTTAAATCCCGATCGATGCTCTCGTTTTTCAGGAGAAGGCCGCGTAAAATGCCTTCCGGGCCGTGACAGACAGACAGAAAGAAATTGAGATAAGACTTGTTTCGGCTTCTTTAATGTATAAAACGTAAAAATAACCAAAAAATATATAATTCTGATAAATGTACAGACAAAACTCTAATTTTATTTATATAAATGTTGTAAAGTGAATTTTGCAATTGTAAGCTTTGTTATTTTATATGGTTTTTTCAAAAGGGTGCAGTTTATCATTCAATTTGTTCAACACAGTATGTAAAATATTGACAAAGTTTTAAAGAAATGAAAATGGGAAGTTAATTTAGGAGAAATATTATGGCAATCACCTGAAAGAGTTGTTATTTGCAGATGCCTTATGGATACGAGGATGATATTTGATATTTATTTATTTCATCTTACATTGCCAGGTCTAATAAGACCTATGGCAAACACTGATAAATATAGCCAAAAAGATATATTACAATACATAAAAGTAATTAACGTAGAAATAAGGTATAAAGATTAATTTAAAAAAAAAATAAAAAGACAGATTTGCAAATAATAAAACATATCTCATGAAATTTATGTAGCAAAAAAAAAACAAAAAAAGAAGTAAAAAGAAGAAAAAATAACTGGGAAATAATTGATATAATGGACTTATGAAATACAAGAGAAAAATGAGAATGATGATGAAGTTGAGATTGATGAGATTAAAACACGTCAAGGAGCGCAATAGCAAGGAACAAGTAATTAAATTAGTGAAAGTGGTTAAATGAGATAAGTAGAGACAATTCGGAAGGATGAATTAGAAAAGGGAGAGAAATATATGAATACAGAAGAAAAACGAGAATAATGATAAAGAAAGAAAATAAATGAGAATTCCAATCAAAGCACAACCAATAGGACAGGATAGTTACCTAGATGAGAGGAGTAGGAAGAAGAAAAGGGGTAGGTGGAGGAGGAAGAGAAGGTGGTGGAAGGGTAGATGGTGGTGGAAGAGAAGAAGGAGGAGGAGGAGGAGGAGGAGGCAGTGAAGAATAAAATGAGATTAGTCTACAGTACTATTAATAAAACTACATCCGTTCGATCAACTATAAAAAGCTTATAAAGCTCAGCTTAAACCGGAGAGCCAGCTCCAGGTAGACCCTCTCAACCCTTTGACCAAAATTGAGCGCAATGTTCGTTGAGCAATGGGCTTTGTGCACAATGGGCTCGCATTCGAGGAAAAGGATGATGAAAGGAGGAGGAGTAGATGGATGGGGAAGAGAAGTAGGCGGTGGAGGAGAGGGGGAAGGATGAAGAGTGGTGGAGGAGAATCAGAAGGAGATGAAGAGAGAAGGAAGAGGAATAAGGAGATGAAAAAGAGTTTTTTTGAGAATTATTTGTATTGTTTTCATTTCTTTACCATACTCAATGATTTTGACATATTTAAATTTCTTGCCTACATTATCTATTTTGTCATACTTAATTTATTTATTTTATCATACTGAAATATTCTATTATTTTATGAAAATTTTAATAACCCATCAATGACAGACAGGTAGAGATAGCGGAATATAATCAAGTCATCAACTTCATCAACGGTGTATTTTTTACATGAAAAGTGTCTAAAACACTTCAATGCGTTTCCTACAATGATAAAAAAGTTTTTCAACAGTTCACAGTCAGTTTATTTCCTAGAATGACATAATTTCTAAGCTGATGACTGCTGTGGAAAAACTGGGTCAATGTTTTTGAAATCGTTGTATTTCAGGAATGATATTCGTCATACTGAGACTTATGAAGCACCAACTGTACTTCAACAGTAACATTTACAAAAATAGAATACAACAGTTTTTGTCCTCTTATCAAAAAGTGCAATTGGTATGACAAATACTTGAAATTAGTGACAACAATTATTGTTTTTGCTCGTTACCGTAATGAATGCAGTTCTTCAAATAATTGGAAAAATAGATATTCAGTTAAAACTGACACTGTATTTCCATTTTAATATATGATTTTCACTGACATACTGGAGGGATTCATTTCACTTCTAAAAAGAAGCTTCATCAGCCTTCTATTAAGAAGTGGAATTAGTGCATCTTTCCAGTAGCTCTAGTATAAGTGAGTGAAAATCATATATTAAATGGAAATACAGTGACAGTTTTGATATTAGATTGTTCATCAAGTATTTCGTCATTGAAAAACATCACAGAAATATTATATACTATATATATATTTTTTATATAAATTTAAATTTTTTATATAATATATTTTTTTATATTTTTCATATATATTTTTGTTAATATTATTATTGTTTGTTCAAATTTGTTTGTAAATTGTTTATTATTATTTGTTAAATTATTATTAATTTCTTATTATTTGTTAATATTTATATTTTTTTATATTTTTGTTAGTGAAGATGTCGGCTATACGGTACATGGAAATATTGTTAGAGTTCCTGGGAGCTTTACCGGTAACCGGTAAATGTTACTTGTGGCGTCTGATTGGTCTATTCAAATTTGTTATAGTTAGTTTAGCACTCTACATAATTATTTTTGATAATAATTGTTAATTTTTTTTAATAATTAATTTCTTATTTTTGTAATACTTTTTATATTATCCTCCTTCTCTTCTTTTACTTTTAGTTCTTTTTCATAATAGTTAAAAATCGAGCAGCTAATCCATCATTGTAGACCCGGTCTAATACGTAAGAAAGACAGTGACACTTCATTTTTTGCAGAAGAATTTCCTACAACAGCAGAATTAGAAAGTATTCACTTTCACAATATGTGAAGGAAGTGAAATCTCCATTTCCAAGTGATTTGATAACGCTTTTTCTAGAAAAAAGGGAAATTCTTCAATATCTGCTAATCAGTTTCACCTAGTACAGTTTCTGTCATCATAGCCTAGCTGTTCGGAGACTACCTAAAACTATGGGTTCACTACGTTTCCCACATTATCATTCCTCTTTGAAAGAGGTGATTAGTTTAAATTACGTAATTTAAAATTTCAGTGAGCAATCATTATCAATTTCGAAGCAAGCCCTACTTTAGATTATCAGTTTTTGAATGAAAATTACAATTTTACGAGTAGAATGTTCATAGAACAATATTCTAGTTTTATATTTCATGTAAATCATTAAATTCCAATTAATAATGATATCATCTTTTGTACATTTCAGCTTTCTCAGAAAATTGCTTTGCAGTTTTTTTTTATTAATCATACCATCATAAAATACACGAGGCTAAAAACAGATCGAATTGAGAACATTCATGGAAGTCTGTTAAAAAGATACTGCATATCAATTTACCATTGATATTCCTGGAAAAATTGTCACGAATTTTTTTAATGTAATTCAAACAGCTTCAGAATTAAAATTAAAACAAAAAACACCAAAATTAGATTTGCTGCCCGCGTTTTTTTTCTAATTGTCAACTGCTCTAAAAATTTTGTTTACTCCAGCAGAAAGAATTGTAATCAAAATTAGTAGCTACTTATTTATTTAAATAAATTTCAACTGGTGTGAGTAATTTATGTCGAAATAATTGACCTGATATTTGTCTATTGCGAAAATTATTTCAAATATTCATCGTTTTATTAGGTTGTAGTTTTTCTGATAAAATGTAGGTTAAGAAACTGGAAAGAATGTGACTAAATATCTCTGCTGTGTCGTAGAATTTATATCAATAAAGAATCAGTAGCCTATCAATAAGGTACTTTCATGAAGATTCAACATAATTATACCAAAATGGCAGAAGAATAACAACAATGTAATTGATTTTTGTGACCGACTAAAAAGAGGAACTCTTAAACCTCAGCTACGTTGGACAATCTAAAAAGAGGAAAACTTCAAACGGAGTTCGTGCGAAGTTTTCGAGAGCTCCAATAATAATACCGGTGTAGTTTAATACAATGATAAGTTCATTAAATACGAAATATTGATTTTGGAAGAATAAATCTGTCTGAATACAACTCCATTGATTTCAATTGGTTCGATTTTTGGCTAGGTGTAGCTTCAATTCGCTTTAAAGCACCCAAATACAAGTATCATACTTGTAGGAATCATCTCAAACAAAACAGGTAGGCCTACCGCATTTGAAAGAAATATTTTACTTCAATCTATATTAGTACAACTGTACTATTTTTAGCCCACATAAAAAACTGGTTTCTCATTAGACGTTGGAAAAATTTTATTTCTGTCAATCATTCGATTACATATTAAATTGTGGATTCCTTATTGAACACTATAAACACTATTGAACACGTGTTGATGTCAAACTGTAACACAACTTACAAACGAAAATAACCGTCAGCTTGATATACCGTACATTTATGAACTGTAAATTCATGAATAATTATGTAAATGAACGAAAATACGTGTAAATAAGGTTGACTGATTGTCTTAAATGCAAATAAACACTCACATTTTGAGTTCAAGTGGTTTATGTACACTTTAGAAGTCAATCTACTAGTGGAAAAGAATTACTATATCAACAAATAAGGAACCAAGTACACACTGATAAAGAAACGCATGGTGATTCACGTTGTAAAACCGTTACAAACGTATTCAAATGTGTGCAAAACAGTTCAAATATACTTGAAACGTACTATTTAGAGGTACTTTTACGTTAGTTATAGGTTATGTTAACGTTTTCTACCTTGCTAAGCAATGTTGTAACGGCAAAATATCCAAAGTGAGATCTCCATGCACAGAACTTCACAGGTGTTGCAGAATTTCAACAAGTTTTACCATTGTTTTAGGCACTAATTAACTTATTTGTTTAAAGTAGAACACGCTCACTATTAATTGAATGAAGACGGCATTTCTGTTAAAAGTTTACGAACAAAAGAACGACAATTTCGGTTAGGCAGTTGGCACCACTGCTTCCCAACGGACACCGAACGGCAGACTGACTGAAGCAACGACGTATTTCGAGTTGTAAAATCAACGTTGTTCCCATATTCTCTCTAGTTGTGTCTCACTCTATGCCATCGCTCCTTCTCTGTCGGTTGCGTTCTCAGGCCTCCCCACCATTGCAGGCAATTTCCCATTCTGAGAAATTCTTCCCCCACTATTTCGCTTCCGCGTAAAGCCTTGGCAAAACTCTCACCATTCTCACACACACAAACGTACACACAAGTGAGACGTGCTAGAGCGAGAAAGCAGCTATTGTGAGAGCGGCTGTTTCACTCAAGGCTGCTTGACCAATTCCAAACTGGCTTCATTATTTCTGTTCCTAGAATTTGCTACCGTACTTTCGAATCTCAATTTGTTCATCACAGCAAATAATAATAATACAGTGCCTTTACATTCCATTATGATTAGATTTTGATGTCCTAGGAATTCTCAGTCGTTTGGAATCAATAATGTCAAAATAATTTCAAAATTAATGAGGGGTTGAAGTTTGAAAGGGTGTATCAATGAGACGAGGATCTTTTTTGTTTGAAGATAACCGTTGGGAGAAGTTACAGTCGTGAGTCGTAGTAATCAGATAAAAGTTGAGCTACGAACTCGTAACTAGTGTATAAGATAGTATAATTGTTAATCTGACTTGTCTTATACTCTTTAAATGGAGTCTCCAAGACGAAACTTAATCTAAAAAAAACTCCTGGGACCTCTTTTTAAGGGTTCTCTGCTGTAAAATCACTTCCCGATAGTTCGTAACTCTCCTAAAACTGTAGGTCCATCTCATCAATCACTATCATCCAACTCATTACCCACGCCCAGGTCTCAGTACAATGTGGGCTTCAAAGATATCTCCCACCAAAGCTAATCAGTGTCACAGGGGTAAGTACATTGAGACACCTTTTTTTTCAAATTTGTCTGCTGGTCCTTTTTTCAAGTTTTTGACCAAAAATTGTAACAAATTTGGAAAAATAATTTTTACAAAAAAAAGGTAAATTTCAAAGAATTTACCTTTGAAAATATGTATCCTCGCTCAATTTGGCCACGAAGTCCCAAATTCTGGCTCTGGCCCCAGCGTATGATAACACTCCTAACGTATTAATCCTTGTGCCCTTAATGCTGTCAAGATTTGGACTGAGTCTCTAAAATACAAGTTTTAAACTGTCCGGACTGTAACAGTCTTGTATTTTTCAAGAAGCAATCCTGAACTTTAACAGCCTTAAGCACACAAGTGGTACTCACTCTTGTACCTCAAAACAATCTCCTCCTTTAGTAATTTCACTCGGTATTTATATTGAAGCCAGAAACTCAGCCCTGAATTCTTCCTGGCCAAACCAAACTCAGTTTACAAAACATTCTCATTGTATCATTGAAAATGATTACATTACCAATTCATTAGTAAGCATTGATTACTAAATCAATAACAAGTCGGTTTTAAAGATTACATTATTAATTCATTAGTAAGCATTGATTACTAAATAACAAGTCAGTTTTCATTCACCTTGGTGTGATCAACAATAGATATATGTTTACATATTAATGAACCAACTTCTTAAATTATGTTGGTTTGGATATTTTATGTATCCATGACATTATATATAATATTTTTTACAAATTTGGGGTAAATTTGTATTAATATACATTTTTTTTTTGCAAAATATATTTTATTTTAATATTTTTTACAAATTAAAAATTTGTAATATATTTTTTATATATTTTATACAAATTTGGGTCCTCTAGGGGCTCGTTTTGATCAGGGTATGACCTTTTTTTCATTTTTTTTACAAATTCGAGTTTTTTGAGGATTCCAGGGTTGCCCTAGCCTAGCTACACCCTATCACCTGTCTTTGTAACATTCAACGCCCCCTTCGGTGAAGCCAAAAGTCCAGTCACACCTATCAGTGTCTGATAGTAAAATATTCCACATTTCCTGGTGAAATCCGAAGCAATGTCATAGAAAAAAATGTGTAGGCTCGGTTACTCAATAATAATAATAATATTTTTTTTTATTAATTCATAATCTCAAATTTCAATAAAATTGATATATTTTACAATTCCTATATCATTAATTCATTTCATAATCATAATAAAGTGAGACATTATAGAGAAATTCCATTTCAATTATACAGTGGCTACCCCATGAAGCTAAATTTAGCTTATATTGGGATGTTGTTAGTTAATTTGTTAATAATAATAATAATAATAATAATGATTATAAAAATAAAAATAAAAAAATTAAATAAAAAAGATTTCGCTCATTGATAAGACATTAAAAATAACGTAACTCATAGACATAGCAGTACCAAATACCAACAATCTACAAAAGAACATTTCGGAAAAAATAGTCAAGTACCAGCCATTATCAGAAGAAATTAGACAGATGTGGAGCCAAAATCAAGTGTTCACAATACCTATAGTGATTTCTTCAACTGCTGTGATTACAAAATCACTACATAAATATATCAAAGATATAAATTCCACCTAAAATTTATTTACATTGCCCTGCAGAAGTCAATAGTATTGGATACATGCGCAATAACAATAAGCATATAAAAAATGAATATAGTGATGATTGTAGACTAGGAAAAAATAGTGTATATGGTATAGTGATAATGACAAAGTGAAAAAAAACACAAACTGTAAACACAGAAAACACAAAAATGTAACTGTATAGCAATTGTGTGACTAAATGTATATGAGCACCTTAGCAGCTTAAGAAACAATTTCAGGAAACTACTTTTACAATATTTAGTGGGTACATACTTGATCAATGATCCGTATGTACTCTTAATTCCAGCCATTAGGTTGTGAGGTCAGCAATAATAATAATAATAATAATAATAATAATAATAATAATAATAATAATAATAATAATTATAATAATAATAAAAAATAATAATAATAATATCTTGTCACACTTTTTTCCTGAAGATGAGGCAGCATTTTCAACAAAATCGCTTGTTCCACAAATTAATCACATTTGTCTTCCTCTGATAAATCCAATGCACTACCATACTAAGATACGGGACCAGACAAAAAAAATGATACAATAAAAAGAATACAGTAGAATTGCAACAAAAAAAGAAAGGTCGAATTGGTAAACCTCCTCCAGTTTGGAAGTCGGTTGGAGGTTTGACCGTGTATTGTTGTGGGCGGTGAGGGAGGGAAGCAGGGTAACGTAGCGTGGTAGACAGAGGGGAAGCATGGAGGATCAGGATTCACCAGAGGGATGGAGGAGGGCTAGAGGAGGGTTAGAGGAGGGTAAGAGGGGTGGTTTTATTGAAAGGACAATGCTGATAAAGGACAGAAAAAAAGTTGGGGTAAAAAGAACTCCCGGAGTTCTCAGAATACGTCATGCTGTATTCTTTTTAAGCTATTTCGTTTTTTATGACAAAGTCCTACTGTCTCTTTTATGCGTTGTCGCACCGGTTCATCGAAGTGGCTCTTTCTCTTAACTTCTTTTCTCACTTCAATTCTCTGTTTAATCTTCTCTCATTCCTTCTTTTCTCTCTTTAATTCTCCTTTAATCTTCTTTTATTCATTCTCTTTCTCTTTACACTCACTCAACCAACACCCCACGCTCTTTCACGCTAAGACTCTCTCTCTCTCTCTCACAGCCTGTTATTCATTCTCTCACACTGTCGCTCATTCCTTTTCTCTCTCTTATTATCACCAAGTCGTTCATTTTCTCAGAATTTCAGACCGGTGTTCAGACCGTTGGTTGTTGGTTGTGAGTTGGTTGTGGGGGGGGGGGGGTGATTGTTGTGGAAACGGCAAGTTGATGATGGAAAAATGAAAAGCAAAAGAAGGAGAAGGTGGAGGTGGAGGAGGAGGAGAAGATGATGATAAAGAAAAAGAAGGGAGAAGAAGATCAATTGTTATAATCTCAGTTTGCCAGGTCTTGAAATACCTATACTATGGCAAACATCAAATTAATATCAATTACATTTTGCATAAATTATAATTCAATAAAAATTAAATATTAT
>OX418225.1:46823300-47038565 GCA_948455865.1 Conomelus anceps | reverse complement strand
AATTGTAGTTTTTTTTTTGAGGATGAAGCCCACATAGGTCTGAGACCTGTGCGTGGGTAATGAGTTGGATGATGGTGATTGATGAGTTGGACCTACAGTTTTAGGTAGGTTCCAAACCACCGGGAAGTGATTTTACAGCGGAGAACAGTGTCTTAAGGTGTTTAAGGTAGCCTTTGATTCTCTCATACGCCCGGGGCAGGTAAATAGCCAGGATTTTCTTTCGGGTGGTGGTGAAACCACGGGTTAGTCCTATCATAGACAATTGCATTATATTTGTCTTTGGTCCTATACTGGTGATGGTGAGGGGTCAAGGGGTGTGGAATAATCAAATATCCCTCAAAATTTGGGAGGGGGGGGGGGTGAAGTTGAAACCCCTCAAGCCCCCCCCCCCCCTGGCTACGTGCCTAAGCCCGGGGCTTATGCGTAAAAAATTAAATTATTTCATGAAATATGATTCCTTCTCAAATGCCCGGAGCTTTTACGTGAGTTTTGCCATATATTGTGTTTATTTTTAAATACATCATTCCTGAAATAATTTCTTCAAAAGCTTGAGGCTTGTGCGTTGGATTGTTCGTGAATTATGGTACAAAAATGCCAGACATGGATCGGTAATCGAGCCCGTGACCGTTGGAAGAACTCCAAACCAACGAACCCATAAGACCAATGTGGTCTTATGTGTTCGCTGCTCCAAAACACTATATAATTATATTAATTATTGGAATCAAAATTTTTAAATGCAATAATAATAATATTATTATTATTTTAAATGCAATACAAAGTCATTCAAAGTTTTATATTTTTATCTAAGAAAAGTTTAATATTTTATCTTGCTTTTGAAATAAGATCGGTCTTGCCTCCGTGAGTATATCTAGTAATACCTTTTTCCATTAATCATAGAGAAGGATGAGGATGAGGAGGAGGAGGAGGAGGAGGAGGAGGATGAAGAGGAGGGGAGGAGTGGATGAGTAGATGAGAAGAAGGAGGAGGAGGAAGAGTAGGAGGAGGGGTGGGAAGGTGGAGTGGTGGGTAGGAGGAGGAGGAGGAGGAGGAGGAGGAGGAAGAGGAGGAGGAGGAGGAGGAGGAAGAGGAGGAGGAGGAGGAGGAGGAAGAGGAGGACGAGTGGGGGGGGGGGGGGTAATGAGGGATGATTAGTGGTGGGGATGAGGAGAAGAATAAACACAAAAAATATGCTGGAACAAACAGAAAACCAGAAATAAATTCTTCTGCTTTTTTTTGTGCTATAATTTTGGCCGTTCAATCTTTCTTCTCTTTAAAAAGTAAAATATATGTTAGATTTACTGTCAAATATCGTTATCCTGTTATTCATCCATTATTTATTCATATATTTGTGCATCCATTCATTTTTCTTTTCTTATTCATCAAACACAACCTCATTTCAAACTATCTTTATTCTTTTTTTTTATTGCAGATGATGCTCACATGAGTCTGAAGACTTTTGCGTGGTTAATGAGGTGAATGGGTGAATGATGAAAAACATCCATGGCTGAATGAGATTTGAACCCAAGGCTGCAGGAAACCAAGCCAACCAGAGTCTTATCTTATCTCAGACAAGCGGTCTAACCAAATGCGCTACCAGAGATTCTACCCATGAGATTCTCAATATCCTCACATAGAACATTTTTTTAAAGGCCTCTGAATCTTTTTTAGATTGACTCTTAAAAAAGGTCTATTGTATTTTAAAGGCCATCTTTAGGTTGCCTCAGTTACATTGTCCATAATTGCCGTCTGAATGAAATACACTAAAACCTGTGTAAGGCGGAACTCCACCAGACTGAAAAAAATTTCCGTTTTGGCAGGTTTCCGGGTTAGACAGGGTGATCATAGTACAAAATTCCAAGGGACCGGATGAAACATTCCGTTTCAGCAGGTTTCCGTCTTACAAGGGGTCCGTCTTAGACAGGTTTTACTGTATTTATAAAGTATATATATACATAAATAAAGTATGGCTTTCATTAGTGGAGACTGCCTAGAAAAGTTGAAAAATTAACTTTTTATTTATTTGTTAGAGGTATAAACTACAGAACAGAACCAAATGCAATATCAATTTTAACGACTTGCCAAAATTGTTTATAAACTTGTACTGTAGTTTTCATATAACTTGGCAGCAGTATGCTGGGTTCAGATGTAGCATGTCCCATCTGCTACACGCTGCCAAGTTATATGAATACTACACTAAAGATCTTTAATAAATAATATGGAAAGGTAAATCATCTTGATAGGTCTAGTTTCTAAATAATAAGGTTTTATTAACAATTTTGAATTACCTGTATAGTGTTAACAATATTAATTTACACCTCAATTTGAACAGTGGTGTAAATAGAGTTGACTAATGAGGGGGGGACGTTACCCTCCCCCCCCCCCCCGAAACCACTCATACATATTACCCATTTCAAAAAAATTCTCATACTATATAAAATAGTCATGTAGCTTCAAATTAAATAAATAATATTTCTAATTTTTATTTTTTCAAATTGTTTCTCACAATGTTTTTGAATAATTTTTTTATGAATTTGATTGTAAGGATCAAGTTTATTGTTGAATAAAGTTTTGTTTAATATATTTATTAGGATTATGAGTTTATTTATTCGGTTTATAGGATTAATTTAGAATAAATAATTGGGCTATATTCCTGTAGTAACATAATTACTTTCACTTAGCAACTATTTAATGTCATATCTTTAATTTACTCTTAGACCTAATAATGTTTAACAGACTCAAATTTTATTTAATCCAGACTTCAAACTTCATACATAAACTGTCCAAAAATGAATTCATTGTACGAATTTGAATTATTATTATTCAATTGAAATCATCACATTCAGCTTTCTTTCTAATTATAGAATTGTACATTGAACTTTTCTATATTTGGTAGCAATTCTGCGTACAAAAGAGAAACAATTATTATGGCATGGAAATACAGAATTCCTGGTAAGGACAAATTTCCACTCATCGCTTTGTTTATGTTCAGAGAAACACGTAAAGGCAATTTTAGTCGGATTATATCGATTAGGTCGTAAATGGTGGGCTATTGTACACTATCACGTTTCTATTTACATATTTGATTCGTCGTGAATTAGGTTTGTTATAGATTTAAAAATAAAACTCGATTTTGATACGTACAAAAAAAGTATTGCGTTGAAAAAAAAATACATTATACAAAAAAAATTCAAAAAATACATTAGCGTTGTATTTAACGCTGTGCGCAGGTTTATGTTTATAATTTTTTTTCAACTTTTATATTGAATGTTATAAGGGCTTAAAAATTCTGTCTATTTCTGTGAGAAACCTTTTTTTCACCAATTATCTTGTGAAATAAGGGGGTTCAAAGTTGTAATTTTTTGGTTTTTGGGGGAATTGATCTCATATATGTGATTTTAAAATTTTGATAAATTTTCTGTAACTAAATGACACCTTGAGGAATAAAATGACATACTTTTACACCAAACAAACAATTAGTTTTTTCAAAATATATTTCTAAAAAATTGTAAAAAATTCAAATTATTTTGAAAAAACTACTTGTTGGACTGAAATAAAAAATGTCATTTTAGTTTTTAAGGTGTCTTTTAGTTACTGTAAAAAATTGTAAAAAAATTAAAAAAAACTAAAAAAATTCAAATTATTTTGAAAAAACTGTTAGATTGAAATAAAAAATGTCATTTTAGTTTTTAAGGTGTCTTTTAGTTATGGAAAATTTATAAAAAGTTCAAAATCACTCGAGGGTGAGATCAATTGCCCACAAAAACCGAAAAATTTCAACTTTGAACCACAATATTTCACACAATATTTGGAGAAAAAACCTTTCACTCGCAACAATAGATAACATTTCAAAGCACTAATATTCAATACAAGATACTTGGAAAAATGTTTTTGACCAAAAACCCTGCGCACAGTCTTACGATATCACCATCATTATCAATCGAAAATTATAATAACTATGGGGTCATTCTGGGGGGGGGGGGGTGACTAATAATGTCAAGAGGGGTTTAGGCTCAGGTACTATATCCTGTAATAATAGGAGGTGACGGGGGTTTCCTAATACTACAATAATAATGACAATATCTAAAGCTCTTTCTTTAAAAAAAAGTGGTTCGGGGTGCTTCCCTGAAAAGTTTTGAAAAATAGTTCTCTTAAACCCACATTTTAAGCCAATCTAGACATAAATTCATAAATTTCAACATTATTTTGAACCACACTGTGTATCAAAGTGATTTTCATCCACTTTTTTCATCATTGGCTATGGAAGCTCCTGACTGCTACGCTTAAGTAAAAATTTCTTAAGTAAATAAACTTGAGAGCAGGCCTACTTGAACTATTTTTATTCTACTATTTTTATCACCACCACTCTCCTGATTGGGTTAATGTACAGTACTGTACTTAAAAATTTCATTTCACAACTAAACCACCGGGAAGTGATTTTACAGCTGAGAACAATCTACAGTCTTAAATGAATAATAAGACGAAATTGTCACAGCCACATTTATTAAAAATATAGAGATACTAGTCTCGGATGTTACTCTATTATCGATCTCAAATAAACAGTTAGTGATAGCCGCGAGCCGTAGCAGGTATCTGTTCAATCAGATAGAGATAAGCTGCGTTCTCGTAGGTCCTGTTTGTAACGGTGACCGATTAGATTGGCCAGCAAAAAAGGCACTGTTCTCTGCTGTAATATCACTTCCCAGTGGTTTGGAACCCACCTAAAACTGTAGGTCCAACTCATCAATCACCATCATCCAACTCATTACCCACGCACAGGTCTCAGATCTATGTGGGTTTCATCCTCGAAGAAAAAAAAATGTGGTTGTGACAACTTCGTCTTATTATTCATTATGGATATCTTCCACACTTCCACAATATCACCTTCGCCACTACAAAGAAAGTCGAGCTACAGTCTTTTCAGCTGGCCAATACAATCGGTCACCCTTACATAAAGGGGGATTCGGGGTACTGCAACAGAAATTCTTTTGAAAAATATTCACTCTAATACCATATTTTTAACGAGTCCAGACACCTCTTTTGTCAAAACTTCTCTTTAATCTTGTTCTAATAATTCCAGAATGTCTATTGTCTCTGGGTCTCTGGGGGGGGGGGGGTGAGCTATCCCCCTGATCCCCCTCTTAGCCACTGATAATAACAATAATGATAATTTACACTGAATACTGCGTTGTAGCAATTGCAATTAGGTATAGTAATAAAGAGAGATTGGGATCATTGTAGAGATGGTACACTCTCTGGCCATAATTGCCGCAAATTTGAAAATTGCTTTTTATGGCTTTGTACAACGGTAAGAGTCGTAAAATTTGTCATCAATTTGACTTTTATTGCGTTTTCCTCATAGTAGATCACTTCTGAATATTTATGCAACATTTTCAATACTTATTTCGGAGAAATTGAAAGTTATCTCTCGTTTCCGAAAAATACTCTTAATTTGTTCATTTCCGATGAAACAGTTCGTCGAAAAATGTTGCAATAAATTTCAAAGAGATCGTTTTCAAACAATGTTTCAAGTCTACTGCATCCATTCAGGGAACAGCGCGATAATAAACTGAAATATTGACAGATTGGAATGAAAATTTGGAAACGTTTATCTAATTGAAAGCATAAAACTGAGCAAACAAGTGGCACTTCAAAAGCTCCGATAGTTTTTGATAGGCTATTAAAATGTGGTTTTATCTGTGGAAATGGAACAAAGTTATGCAGATGAAAAAAATTGGAAATTAAGAAGACAGAAGACAAGAGGAGGTGGTAGAGGAGGGGGAGAAGAAGAGAGGAGAAGCTCGTTCCTTGCTCACAGACTATGTTTATGAGGAAAACCTTCTTCAGTGTAAGCTCATTTTTTATATAGCTCTGCTATATAGCTCTGCTATATAGCTCTCCAGCTATATAGTGTAAACCCAGCTTCATTATGTAAATAATTTGTAACTTGCTATTTTTATAAGTAAGAGTAAAGGTCGTTTTATTAAGAATGAAGCCCACATAGGTCTAAGACCTGTGCGTGGGTAATGAGTTGGATGATGGTGATTGATGAGTTGGACCTACAGTTTTAGGTGGGTTCCGAACCACCGGGAAATGATTTCACAGCAGAGAACAGTCTTTTTTGCTGGCCAATACAATCGGTCACCCTTACAGAGAGGGCGCAGGAGAGCGTTGCTTATCTATCTGATTGAACATATACCTGCACGGAGAGAAATATTACCTAAGAAAAATTGGTTGGCCGCGAAAATCGCATGCCACAACCTATACTAAAGAAACATTGGGAATTTTGCTTACTGAAATAATATTGGGAAAAAGAAACGAGAGCAAGTTGATGACGTCGTCGATGACGTCATAATTTTCAAGTAAGAACTAAGGAAATATTGGTCTACATCGATTGAAGAACTAGTTTGAAATGAAAATAATCCAGTCAGATAATTCTTTTTTTCTTAGAGCTAGTCTGCGGACTGAAGTAGACTCGGTCCAGTATCAATGATTCTGCATTATGGAATAAAGAAATGACTAACCCAAACTGTTTTTTTTCTCAGACGAATCTGATTTACCAAAGAAGATTAAGTCCAATACTAATGTTGGCTGAGTAATAAGCTGAAATTTCTTAGGTTTTTTACCAATGTTTCTTCGTTCGTGTACCGGTGCTCTATGGTTTCTGTACTGAAATTTCTAATTTACTTCACCAATTATTCCTCTATCTCTTACTAATGTTTCATGAATTTAATTTGGACCAATATTTCCCTCTTTTGCACCTATATCAATGTTTTCATAGAGCTGGACTGAGTTTGTAAGTACAGATTCAGGTGGAAGTTTTCTTAAAAGAAAACATCCACCCTAGAGCAAGCCCAGCGTCATGAAAACATTGATATAGCTGCAAGAGAGGGAAATATTAGACCAGGTTAAATACAGAGAGTGTAAAAAGTCTGGAACTGGCTTATTAGACAAACGGCTGAAGTTATCAAAAAATGGAAAAATGTGTCACAGCAGCCCATTCTTCAGACTTTTACACTGCACTCTGTACAAGAAACAAAAAAATAAATTAAAGTATGCTGCAATTTCCTACTGGAAGGTTTTTCGCCAAGGATGAACCAAAGTCTTCTGAAATACGAAACTCTAACAATGGGCTACGTTAAACACTCGGCGGGAAAAACCTGACAATAGGAAAATGCGCCTTACGTCTAGGTGAAATTGATTATGGAAAAAATATGAGAGACGTATAGTAGTAAAGATAATGTATATATTTGCAAATATTATGAAATAAGTATACAAAGCAATATAAAACAATGATAAGTATGCAAAACATTATAAAATTGATAAAAAATCAAATATATACAAGTATACACAGAGGACTAATAAATTTAATAAGAACAACTCAAAGGTGACAACTTAAATTTAAACAACTTGAATTCAACTTAAATCTAAGAATAGTTCTTGCAGGAATACTCGTTTGAGTTGCGTCCACACTGCAGTTTGTGACAAAAAAAATTGCAAACTATTTATTTTATAACTAATTAGGTACCTTTGTTTGCAAATATTTTGTTTTAGACTTTTTAATTTCAAACAAAAAGATGCAAACAGGTCATGATGCGCTTTTTGTACATTTTCAAGTTGTAAACTGTGTAAAGAAAATTTCAAGCAGCTGACAACAACCCCAGTTAGCTATAGTCAGTTCCTTCTATTACAACAGGCCTCACATCATAATGCTGCTAATAGACAGACTTGACATGCTCTTAAATGGGAGTTGGTTTTGAGCACAATTTTGGTTTCAAACAAAGATCAAATAAGTTTCTATAATTTACCTACAACCGACTAGTGGAAACATGAAATTTGGTCAAACTTTCTTCAAAAGTTACAAACTACAGTGTGAACAAAACACAGAAAACTATGATATTCTTAAATTGTAGTTAATATTCTATTTATTTTGAATTGTAATAATTTTACAAATTTTTAACAAATTTCTTATACTTTAAAAAAATAGGGCAAAGTATACAAAACATTACAATACATATTTGCTCTAGGGAAAACTTTTCGGGATATTTTGCTTATCAATTCTTTCTATAAAAAGGAAAACCACTCACTGACTTAGTACCACTGTTTCTTAAGATCGATATATTAGATGCCTTTCTTAGAAGTGGCGAAAGTAATATTGTGGTAGATATCCATGATTGAAAAAATACAGAGATTGTCAGAGCCACATGATAATTTATTAAATAATTAGAGACTGTGGTCTCTGTTGTTACTGTTTGTTTGAGATTAATAACGGTGTAACAACCGGAACTATAGTCTCTCATTATTTGATAAATTATTATGTGTCTGACAATTTTGTATCTTTTCAATCTATTGGATGCCTTAAAGTGATCAAGAGCTTCGAGAAACAACAACTTAAATGATGAGGTTCAGTGGATATGATATCCTTGAAATTGATCACTTTGTTTTCATTCAAAACTACAACTTCATAAGCCTGATAGTGGGGTAAAAATGCTAGTGTCTCATACTTAGAGCAATAGAAACTAACTGTTCCATCATTCTTTAAAAAGATCTTTTCAACTTTGGCAAAGACTGGGAGAAAAATTTCCTCAGAAACGTCTAAAGCAACTATGTAACTTTTTTTCCAAAGCGATCCCTCTATCTTAACCCATGACACTGAGCATTGAAAAGAATCATCAAGCTCATACTCAGCTCGTAAGCACTGAGATGGCGTAACTTTCTTTCCCAATGATAAGCCAAGGTTCATGTTTTTCTTCAATAAGTAATTGTTCAAAGACCATTGGTTTTTCACAGCAATAGTTTTGCAAATGTTAATTCTGCTGGAACTACTTCTAGCTATTACTTTTGAAACCCTTAGTTTGCTTTCAAACCTCATGCCCCACGTATGTCGCAAAGGACCAAACTTCATCAAACTAGTTGGGTAATGTGTCAACATATGTAATTTATACTTGATTTCCTGACCTGAAAGAGTGGAGTAGAGTTCAAGAAGGTGAGCAATATCAGAAGTTAGAAGCATATCTGGGCAATGGCTTGTCCGGTGACTTAGCAGTCGGTCTGAAATTGCCCTGAGCGTTGCGTACAGTTCCCATATTTCATTCCCATCAGGAATATTATCACCCACAATTACTCCAAAGTATCGAATCAAAACCAACATTTCTGCTGCTGAAGTTCGAAGTTTTACACTTGACCCATTTTTTGTAAGACAATTACTGGGCTTAGCATTGGTGTCAACACCAAAGTCAAAAGCAGCTATTTTGTTTTCAAGTGACTGAAAAGATAAAAAGTGTCTACTAATGAATTCATTGATCACAAATGTCATTACATACCGGCCACACCCTTCAAAAACATCATGCATCAAATCAGGAGAAACATTGTCATAGAGTGAAAAATTCTGCAACCTCAACCAAGCACAAGGTTCGCGAATACCTGTTTCTGATGGTTTATTTGATGCTAGTTGTTCATAATATAAAGGCATTGATCTCAGCAAAGAGGGTTGCTCAAAACGTAAGAGCTGGATTTGCTCATGAGTAGCAGTGCAAACACAACAAGACCCTTGCTTCCCTCTCCAACTCATGGAAACTCCCAAAGAGGCATTCACACCTGCATTGTCTCCTGTCATGGCAACAGTAAGAAATTTTACTTCACCACTGAAACTGTCATTGGTGATCTTAATGCCTACAGTCTGCAAGTAGTTCAATTCATCTATTACTTTCTCATATGAAATCCTATTGCCAAACCTATTTTTATCACTAGTATGACACAAGCCAAGGAGGAATATGTTTTTTAACTTTGAAGACATCTCAGGACCTAGCGCAGGCAAAGATATGTAAACCCCATGAAGAGAGTGAATTGTATTATGACTCCCCAGAGGATTATTCACTTCAAAATCATCTACAAACATAATAAGTGGCAAATATTTCAGCACACTACTCTCTGCAGGAAGCTTACTTATTAAGGTCTTCCAAGCTGACCCCTGCATGACACTTACAACATCCCGGTCACTTAATGGGATATCTGGATTTTCTAAGGCCTTTAATTTGAAAATGTAACTTTCAACCTCTGACCAAACATCTGCAATAGAAAAGAAAGCTTGCAAGACCTTATGCATTTGTATAACTTGTATAGTACATTTTCTTTTAACTAAATGAGATGAAGGAGTCCCCTGTACAAAGTCATTAAAAACCCCAATTATATGTTCAAGTGGAGGTATGTATGTACCCAATGCTTGGAAATTCTTCAAGCGAAAGAAGTGAGAACGAAATGGTGCCATTATTGAAAAAATATCTGTTAGAGCAGATTGGATTAGTGAATTATCACAGTATCTCTCTTTCATTATGACAGCAAGTGAATTAAGCATTCCATCCACTTCAGAGATGACACTTTGCACAACAGTTTGTGGTATTTGAGGATTACTGTAGAGTTCTGAAATAAACGCTGCTGCTGTGTTATTTATAAGGTCAGTGGAGCCTGTACAGTCAGTTGAGTCATTGATAAGCCTTTGCATACTAGAACTATTTCTTAACTCCACAACTTCACAAGTGCTTGTTGATGCAATAGCAAAACTAGTATTGTCTGCATGAGTTATATTTAAATGTTTTCTAAAGGATTCAATGTTTGTGTATGAGCGATAACACCCAGCCTGCCCACACCTTAAGTTCTGCTTCCACCATGGCTGGATCCTACATTCTTTTTTTTATATGGAAAATTAAAGACTTTACAGATAGAGAATGCCACTTGCAGTTAAAACAATAAAATTGTCTATTCATTATGATTAACAATTCCAATAGACCGCTCAAATGAAATCAAGCCCCCCGATGGTCTGTCCCATACTGTTTTTACATTGAAACAATTCATTTGGAAAAAAAGCCAAATGTCAGCTGACTCTTGGGGGTACTCCCCACCTGTAGCAAAAAATATCTGAAATGCCATTGTGAATGCAGAAATCAAGGATGGAAAGTTATGTGTCATTCTCCACAACAACATAGGCACAATCATAGCTACCAATGTCCCCACACAGAACAATGTATGGTTGACCATTCACCTTCAAATTGGCAAGCTTTTCTCTGTGTACACGCATGGACTCCAGCAGCTCCCCTAAAGATTTGATGTGTGTGATAAAGCCTTCTGCAGTTTCTGACCGTGAAGGATGCCATACAGTAGCAAGGCCCTTCCTTTTCTTGACTGGTGTCAGTTTAATCAGGTAGGTAACTAGCAGCAAAGCACATTCGGCCATGTTTATCTCATCACCTGCAACCAAGAAACATTCCACTTACATTAGAATTTCAGTGAACTGTAATAGAGTGAAGAGTTTACTATTGAAAAATATTGAGAAGCTCTCACAGGAAGCTATTAGCTCTATTAAGAAGCTATTAAACAAAATTGAGCATTCATCGATGTCTTCATTGCAGTCTTACTTGAATAGGATAGTTTCACACATAACCGCCAGTCGGATAACCAGTGTGGTTTACCAGGCTGATGACTGTATCATATGGAGCACTTCACACCTAACCGATTTTGAAAACATATGATGCAATGTAATTATACCAGGTAAATGACATCAGTTACCCAAAGCCGGTTATGTGTGGAACAAGCCTGTCATGTCCCATTTTGAACAATCAGCTAAAATTGAGAATAAGAAGAATATAATATTTCTGTTCATATGAACATTGAACAGCATATGAATATGTATTATAAACTTAAAAAACACTTTTAAATGGAAATTGACTCACGTTATGGCGTGACGGCCGTTTCGCTCTGTTGTCTAGAGCATCATCAGACGACCCACAGTACACTAGTGTACACTAGCAGTTTTTGAGAATATATTTTTTTAAATGCAATACTCTACCATTCATTAAATAGAGTTGTAGAATTTTACTTAGTTCATTTATTTTTCTCATAGTAGTTACTAGTTACTTTAGTTTGTGTGTTATATTGATCATACTGATTTGCTAATTTGATATTTCATAATGTATGGTAGGCAACAAGAAATTTCTTTTGTTTTGAAGGTTTGAGAGTTAAACTAAAAAGTTTAAAATAAAACAAAATTTAAGACAAAAAAGAAACCGATTTCAATGAAATGGTGCTCAAAAATGGAATACTCAAGTATTGAAAAGTTTAAAACAAAGTAAGAACATTTTAAATTTAATACAAAAATAATCTTTTGAAGTTGGTGCCAAATATCCTAAGAAGTTAATGAGAAATTCTACTTTCTACTTTCATGAAGTTCATAGAAAATTTGGCGCCAACTTCAAAAGATTTGTTTTATTAACTACTCATTTATGTGAAATTTGTAAACTTACATGAATAAAGAAATCTAATCACTCTCACACACACACACAGTCACCACAACTTGTTCATTGATGTAAACTCCTCACCAAGAGGCAGTAGTACTTTACATTTTTAAATAATTGATTTTTAATAAATTGGAGATGGAAATTATTATTCTCTCTATCATTTCTCAGTTGGATTTTAGCTTTGAACAGAGATTCTGTGTGGTTCTGGTAATACCTCTGCTCATGGTATTTGGTTAACCTTCACCACAATGATGTGGGCCCTACTGTTGTTTTTAGGTGAGTGACCATCAAAGTTCCATTCCAAATTTTTGTAACAATAATTTTAGCTATTCCAGCACAGGTTGAAAGCTTAATCTATCAAAACTGCTGCATGGAGTTGCCGTACAAGATAAATACACTTACACAACATAAGTAAAAACTATTTAACAAATATAAATAGTTTTAAAAACTTTAATTTAAATATCAATGATGAATAAAATAGTTGTAGTAAATAAAGCAAAAAATAGAGATCTTTTTTATTTGATTTAAAATGGAATAGTTTTTTAATTAATGTTGAATTCAAATATAAAAAGAGTTGTCATTTATTAATGTGAATATATATTTAAAAATAAATTATACTTATAGTTATTAAAATAAATTTTATTATTATTAATAAATGAGGGACACAAATTAATTATTTTCGAAATGTTGTTGGATTTTAATACAAGTGAAATAAGGAAGAAATAATTTAATACAATTAAAACTGTTTGATGAATTAATTAAATGGAGTAAAAAATATAAATATCCAAGTATAATGATTGTAAATTTATTTTAGTAGAGGATTGAGAAATAATAATATTTTTCTTAGATAAAATCATAATAATACTGATAAGGTTGTTATTACAAATAAAAGATTTCATAAAAGTTCTTTAATAAACATTTCTTTGACAAATCAATAAGATGGTGTAATAGCTCATCTTTACAGTGAATACCGCCCTACGATAGAATGTACTATATTGTTGTTATAAATATTTAAAAAAAATAAAAAATAACTGTATTCCCATTAATGTTACTGTATGTTTAAAAACTCACTTACCCTGAAGTTAACTAAGGGAGACGAATGACGGCTATTCTCCATTTTTTGCAATCTTCATGCCATGATTGGAAGTTTCTCCAAAATGCAGACCTCCGAGCAATGTCAGGTATCAAATCTCCGAGTTCATTCGGCGTTACTACTTCCAAAACGTCAAGTGTTCAATTTTTACCTGTAATGAAGAGAGAACAAACGACAGTATTGTATAAAAATGTTATTCAATATACAAACGTTTACATTTACATGATATCCCACGTTTACTTGAAGTTCCTATGAACGAAACAGAAATAGACGTGCTTTCTTGTCTCCGTATATGTAATATAAACTTGAAAAACACTTTTAAATGGAAATTAACTCACGTTATGGCGTGACGGCCGTTTCGCTCTGTTGTCTGATTTAAGGTATGAGTTTGAGGGTTATCTCTCTCGATAACCCTCAAACTCATGCCTTAAATCAGTGTACTGTGGGTCGTCTGACGATACTCTCTCTCTCTCTCTCTCTCTCTCTCGATAACCCTCAAACTCATGCCTTAAATCAGTGTACTGTGGGTCGTCTGACGATACTCTAGACAACAGAGCGAAACGGCCGTCACGCCATAACGTGAGTTAATTTCCATTTAAAAGTGTTTTCCATTTAAGTGTATGAGTTTGAGGGTTATCTCTCTCGATAACCCTCAAACTCATGCCTTAAATCAGTGTACTGTGGGTCGTCTGACGATACTCTCTCTCTCTCGATAACCCTCAAACTCATGCCTTGAATCAGTGTACTGTGGGTCGTCTGACGATACTCTAGACAACAGAGCGAAACGGCCGTCACGCCATAACGTGAGTTAATTTCCATTTAAAAGTGTTTTTAAGTTAATATTGGTTAATTTTGATTTAAAATGAGCTACGAAATCAAATAAAACATGTTAGAAAACTGTGACTACCATAATTGTTTATTTATCACATTAAATAAAACGCAATTTTTCAAGTTTGAAGTGGATTAACTTTGTTAATTAGTGATAAATCACCTTTTTGAATAAACTCATCATGGAAAATGTAGTTTTGAAGTTAAAATTCAGTATAACCCACTAGCCTGAACGCACCCAAAGTTCATAAAATCGAGATTTTATAAATGAAAACACACAAATGAATGCAAGTTCTATGCAAGCGTGTAAAATCAGTGTGCTATGATAAAAAATTCCGATTTCGTGAACTTTGGGTTGGGTGCGTTTCAGGCTAATGACATAAATATATGAAACTTATAATAATAAGTATTAATTTTGAGATTCAGTACATAAGTTAAGTATGATTAGTTCCAATTCAAGGGTTTTGACTCAAAATATTCACAGATATCGGTATATCAAACTTTATCATTTCAAACCTGGCCACCTAGGTTCTTGGGTAGTAATTTTTCAAAAATTTCTTTTGAACTTTGGAGCCTATCAAATTGTCTAGATTAGCTTTTTACACCACTAAATTTAAAAAAAATCCGGACCTTCCTATACCCCAGACCCCCCATGGTGAGCCCCCCCCCCCCCCCCGAAATCTGATCCTGGCTAAGCCACTCCAGGAGAGAATCATAAAATCTATTGAGGATATCCAATGTCCAATTGAGGATTTTCGTAAAGATCTAAATAATCATGATTTAAAATTATTTACACCGAACATCTAGACAACTATAAGTGCCGTTAATATGAAACTAAAGTGCGAAGTTACAAATATGAACGTGTTGAAGGGAAACTAGTTTAGATATTGTTTGGCCACAGTGGCGTAGCAAGGCATAAGACAGTAATGTCAATTAAAAATCACAATAGTAATTAAAAAGTTGACACCAACAATTTATTATTATCTACGTTTATTACCTAATAAAGGTTGTCATATTATGACTTATAAGAAAACATAATCTAACAAAACGATACTGCATATTTTAATGTTAAAATAGATTTCAATCTATTCAATTGTTGGTGCTGACTTTAGGAATCACATTTTTTAATTATGACTAATTATTAGATTTATAGAAAAGGTAGGTATCTATACAATAATCTTTGCTTACCTCGGAATGCTGAGATGAGGTCTTCAAAACCCCATGTTTTGAGATGGTCTTCAGTGTACTTCCACATTTTGAAAGCTACATACAATCATATACAAAATGTATAATACCGTTGTGTATTATAATACGCCTACAATAAAGAAAATAAAGTAAATTGAAGAAAATAATACGAAACGATCCTATCTTCACCGTATCCATAGACCAGCAGCAACAGAACAAGAACTGAAGGAAGTTGCATACTGCCTCCCATTTATGCTCCAGAAAAGGTCGGTTGGTCTGTTACCAAAAAAAACCTGGTTTACGGACCAATTCATCCTTTGTCGCATTACCTATTTTAAAGTAGAAGGACTATATTTCACTAAATTTCAGGAAGAACTAAAGTTAGTTTGGTTCAAAACTAAATATTACGCAGATTCAGTCCTGAACTTGAAAATTATTTGTCAAGACGGAATATTTTTTCACTTAAAACCCTATTATTTTCCGTAAAGAACTCAAACGCACTTCAGGGTAGTGTGACGTCATGAAATGCCTTGATGTGGACCAATTTTCTCCAATCTTCGGTACAGCTTACTAAACATATTTCAATTTCATGGATTATTTCTACTTTGAGAAGCAAAATTCTCAATACAAATTCAGTCCATCATTAAAAATGAGAAAACTCGATCCATGACTGAGTTTTATTCATTGAAGTGTCAACCATAAATGTATTGAGAAGAAAAATACCCAATAAAATAAAGGTTGTAACTGAAATAGATTGGATCTTGATTAAGTTAACTTCAGCTCCCTTCTCGATCCTGGAAATTCGTGACGTCATGCCCATCAATTTTCAGTTTTACCAAGATATTATTAGTAAGACAAATCAATGCTTCCATTTTATCTACCACCAACTGAAGCTAAGTTGGTTAAAACTGTTGTATTTTCAGTAAACTAATAAAAACCTGGTAAAAAAAAAAATTACCAATAATTTTTCAACCAGGTTCAGATTTGGATTTCTCTCCGTGTGCTACGGCTCGCGGCTATCACTTCCCCAATCTTCTCCATATTCTTCTAATACTTATTCTGAACTCACATATCAATAATCTAGTTCATTTTTTGTCACATGGAGCGCTAATCTTTCATCGACAGATAACAGAATCCAGACGCTTATATATATGATTATTATAATAATATTTATTAATAATCTAGTAATTTTTTGTCACATGAAGCGCTAGTGTTTCATCGACAGATGACAGATCCAGACGAATATTATTATAATATTTGAAAGGAGTGCGTAGACTCGTTATCTCGTTAGTCACGTATAGTACATTTTAAAAAAGTTTAGACGCCATACTCGTTTTTGATTCCAGTTACAAAACACAGTACAGTGGCTGCGTTTTAAAAAGAGTCTTAGCGCTCCTCCGATGTTGATTCTGGGTACTAGACAGAGTAAAGTGGCTCTAAAAGCTAGTTTTCCAAGAACTAATTAGTGCCAGACATGTCAGCACATGTACTGTAGTTCCAGGCTAGGTTAGCTCTCAAAGCTTTACCAAAACCCAACGTGTATTATACATCCATTAGCAGGGTAGTGTGTGACTTAGCTGGAATTTTGGGGTTTTTATGGTTGTGAGGGGAGGGGGGGGGGGGTCTGGTGGTGTAGTTCATGGAATATTTCCACTGAAATTTGAAGAGAACTTCAATCCTCCCTTTCTCCTCCTCCCCCCGGCAACTCCTCCCCTCTGGCAAACAACAACAACAACAACAACAACGATGACGTGTAATAACAAAAATGGCAGTGGAAATTATTGGATCATTCCACCTCCAGGAATTTGTGTGCGTGTGCTAAATTTGATGTCAGAATGTTGTAAAATCATATTTTATAAAATGGATATTTTTTTTTTTAGGATGAAGGTCTGAGACCTGTGCGAGGGTAATGAGTTGGATGATGGAGATTGATGAGTTGGACCTACAGTTTTAGGTGGGTTCCGAACCACCGGGAAGTGATTTTACAGCAGAGAACAGTGTCCTTTTTGCTGGCCAATCTAATCGGTCACTGTTATAAAGAGTGCCTAGGAGAACGCAGCTTGTCTCTATCTGATTGAACAGATTCCTGCTATGGCTTCGCAGCTATCACTTCTCTTATGTATCAGTATATGAATATTTATATATCTGTATATGGATATTTATACATCTATGGGTAGAGTACAAAATGTTAAAATAATATTTTTCGCTTGAATTTAAGGGGGGGGGGGGGTTCTTGCATGCCCGTATATAGACGTTCGTTCATCAGTGTCTCTAGACTCGAGGGACTCTTAGAATGCCTATTTAAATATACATTACATCTCAAGAGTGCCTTGAGACGTGAGAATCTCAAGGAAAGTTCATGAATACGGGTCTCTTGTTATAACTTAAAGACTGGTGGTTAAATTAAGAAAAAAGAAGGATGGAAGAAATAGAAGAAGAAGGAGGAAAAGAAAAGAAGAAGCTGGTGGAGGAGAAAAAAAGAAGATTGAGGAGGAGGAGGAGAATGAGTAGGGGGATAAAGAGAAGAAGATGGAGGAGGGGGTAGTGGTGAAGGTGATGTGGGAGGAGGACGAGTTGGAGGAGGAGGAGGACGAGACTAATATGAATAGAAGGATGTTAAAGATGTAGGCATGTAGGTGTAGAAGAAGTAGAAGATTGTTGAGAAGTAAAAGAAGAAGAGGAGAAGAAGATGGTGTGAAAGGAGAGGAGAAGGAGTAGAATAAGAAGAATATGTATGAGAAAAATAATAAGTAAAAGAGGTACTTATAGAGAAGGAGAAGAAATACTTGTAGAAGGAGAGCGATCAGAAGATGATGCTAATGATGATGATAATGAGATAGTACTCGCAGAAGGAGGAAGAGGAAGAGGAGGGCGATAAGAATAGGAAGAAGAAGATGGTGGTGAAGAAAGAAGTAGAAGAAAACGACGAAGAAGGAGGAGTGGCAGTTCTTGCAGAAGGAAAAGGAGAAATACTGGAATAGAATAAATAATTATTAATTTGGGAAGTGATAGCCGAGTGCCGTAGCAGGTATCTGTTCAATCAGAGATAAGCTACGAAACTTCTGGGCGCTCTTTGTACGGGTGACCGATTGCATTGGCCAGCAAAAAAGACACTGTTCTCTGATGTTAAATCACTTGCGGGTGGTTCGGAACCCACCTAAAACTGTAGGTCCAGCTCATCAATCACCATCATTCAACTCATTATACTCACGCAGGTCTCAGACCCATGTGGGCTTCATCCTCCGGAAAAAAATACAAGGAGTACTTGCAGACGGAAATGATGAAGGAAGAGGATGAGATGAACAACAATAGGAAGAAGGAAAGAATAATATTATTTCATATTTTCACACCAAATAACATTTGAAAAATTAAGATAATTTTTGTAGTGGCGAAGGTGATATTGTGGAAGGTATCCATAATGAATAATAAGACGAAATTGTCACAACCACATTTATCATGGTGGATAAATTAATGTGGTTGTGACAATTTCGTCTTATTATTCATTAAGATAATCACCTATTCAAATCAAATTATTTAGGCCAATCAAATGTAGAATCTGCCTCATGCAATCGAAAATCTATTCACGCTTCAAATCTAGGTTTCCTTTTTAAAACACGATTTATCGATTAACAATCGATTTATCAATCAATTTAGCACAATTTCCTTGTAAAACTGGATAATCCTACCTTCTTTTTCCGCTTGCGTCATGAAGAAGACCGGTGTCTGGAGTGGTCCATGGTAATTATCGCCATAGGGAAATTCCAATTGCATGCGTCTGGGTGCGAAGAATCCAGCCGTTGTAGATGCCATACTGTCTACCAGTTCCTATGAGTCACAAAAAAAACTTCTATTTTTTTCGCTAGTCCTCCACTGAAACCGTGATTGGATGATTCATAAAACCGAACTATCATTCAAATTTTTATATATTTTATGTTCTGAATGAATCAGTGTTCAAGAAATTGATTCGAAGGCTACAGATACACAAATCGTGTCGGTGTGAATCAAAATAATGTTTCAATCTTCCTATTTATTTTTAATTTATGACATTCTTATTACTTTTGTCCTATTTTATTTTTTTCTAATTATTTTTGGAAATAAAAAATAATTTCCTGACCTAACAGCACTGAACTGATGATTATATTCCCAAATTTTCAAAAAACACTTCTTCATTCAAAAAAGATAACTCTATTGAAGTTTTGCAGTTGCTATCTTAAGATAATTTTACATCTTGTGGGACCGGACCTATGTTAGCAATTCTTGATGTCTATCTATTTTAAATGACATTCTTTCTCATTTATTTTTCTCTAATAATTTTGAAAAACAGAAAAAATGAAACACCTCCTGATCTATTAACACTCCATTGACATTCGCAAATATTGAAAATAAAACACTCTTTAATTCCAAGAAGATACTGTTTATGATAACACTACTTTATGTCTCTTCGAAATTTTTAAAATTATTTGATTAAATTTGACGTACCGAACTCAGAAATCAATTTCTAACTATTTTTTTTCAAAACTTGGTTATTCAACTTGGGTTCAACGTCTGACACAACGCTAAAAACCTTTTAAAACATATTTTTTAAAGTTATTAATTTCAACACAATTTCCACTTGAGAGCCTTAACAACGGGCTCACACTTGACTGGTATATTTTTTCAAAATTTGATAGTTATAAAAACAACGGATTAAACTTGAAAATTCTATTTTTCGAAATTTATAAATTTTTACACGAATTTCACTTGATTTAGAAGCATAATATGAACAACTCACATTCCTTGACAATGTTAGAAATTTAAATTTGAAAAACGTGGTCCAATTTATTAATTATTTGAAATAAACTGCTCATATGTCTAGACAGTTGCACAATTTTTGAAATATTTTAGAAAATTGTCTAATTTATTGCTTTTTAATAATGCAACACACTCAGGAAGATCTCGTTGTGAATGTAAAATAGTTTGGAAAATAAAATAGTGAAAACAGTTAGGTATTATTTTCTTATAAAAATGGCTTCAATGTCGTAAATTATTCCAAAAAGTTGAAAAAATTGAAATTCAAAAAATTGTCCAATTAATTATTAGTTCAATACACAACACACACAAAAATAATTTTAAAAAATTCATGGACTTTACACGTTTTCTCCCAATGTTAACTGTTCAGATTGTTGAAACATACTGAAGATTATCACAGTACTACTAGAAGAGTTGTGGAAATATTAGGTGATGGCATTCTATAGACATGAATAGAAGAGGATAAAGAATGTGACGTAAAGAGTGAGAGAGAGAAGAGAGAAGGATCGAATGTGTGTATGAGAGAGAAAGAGAGGGATGAGAGAGAGACAATGTAAGTGAGTTAGGGAGTGAATGAGAGACTGTGAGAGAGTGAGAAAGAGAATGGGGAAGAGTGAAAGAGTGTGAGAGTGAATGACAGGAAGTGAGAGAATGAATAGTCATGTCATCTACATAATGGTTTGTCTTTCTTCGAAAAAGGCACCAAAGTGAGATTTCTGTAAAAGTCAACAATACCTCTATCGCATAATAATAAATGACTGAAGACCAAACAGTTCCATGGAAGGAAAGTTCTATGAATAGGAGGTGGTGAGACATATATATTATTTTCTAAATACTATTATTATATTTGTGAGCTGACCATTGTTTCAGATGAAAAGAGAGAGACGATTGAAAGAAGAGAGAAGACAGAAAAAAGGAAGAGAAAGAAAGTTTGGTAAAGTTTTGTTCAGGTGGAATATGTATTTAAGGAATACATCATTATATAATTAATTTATTAACAATTAATTCATAATTGTTTGAAAATTAATTCAGTAAGATAGAGAGAGTGATGATTGTAAGAAGAAAGAAAAGTGGAAGAGAAAGAAAGTTTGATAACCTTGTTCAGGTGGAATATCTATTTAAGGAATACATCATTATAGGATTAATTAATCAACAATTAATTCAAAATTGTTTAAAAACTAATTCAGAAAGAGAGAGAGAGAGAGAGAGAGAGTGATTAGATTAGATTATCTTATCTTTCTTTATTCAAGTAAATTTACAAATTATGCATATGAATAGTAATAAACAAAATTATCAACACCACATAGATACTATAGTAAACTCAGATAATGCTTTTATAATAGTGCAAAATATTATTTATTTATTTATTTATTCATTCATTCAACTTAAATACAGTTAATACAGAATACAACAGGCTATTGCCCAAAACTGATTTTCACAAAATTTTGAAGTAGGATCAAAATCTAAGGTTAGGTTGTTATTTCATTTAAAATTTCACCTTGAAGCACAATAATTATTCACAATCACAAGTCTGTTGCAGATAAAGAATATTAATTTTTCATCACAAACAAAGCACTATTACAATCCGAAAAAAAGTAGAATATAATTTGGAATTTTGACATTTTCAAGCCAAAAATCTTCACCAGTTACACTCATTACCATGTATTATCATTATCATTATGTAGAATGATCTCATTTGTATGATCTTAATGACAATCTGAGTGATGCAATTACATGAAATGGGGAAGTTTGGACAAAGATTCGTCCATTCTTGACACTTATCCAGTAAAAGTTTTATACTTGCATTTAGTTACAGTATTTTAAATGTAAATAAATAAATATTCACAAAAAACACATAAATTTTAAATTTTTAACAATAACATTTTAACCAGAAATCAAAAGACCTATAAGCTACATACAGTTAAACTTCTGTATAAAAAAGATTATTCAGGAAAAAGATATTCGTTATAGAGAGGTATTTGATGAAGTCTTGCCAAAACTGTAATGTTAAGGGACATCATCAACATTCTTAATCTGGAGGACTTCGTTATTTGGATGTTTGTTATAGAGAAAGTAGATTATATTATGATAAGATAAATTTGGATTTGAATTTGAATTAGAAGAAAACAAAAATAATTACTCACTATCAACATAAATTGATGGTCTCAATTTGAAAAACCTCTATTTAAATACTGCATTTTCAAAAGAATTACTTTAAAATTATCAACTTATTAATTTATTATTATAAGTTGAAGTGTGGGGTTGAATTATTCCATATTAGCTATATTTCAGTTTGTACTGTTCACCAATTGAAAATGGAAGTATTGCTAAACCCCTATAGTAGCTTTTTTTTCCGAGGATGAAGCCCACATAGGTCTGAGACCCATGTGTGGGTAATGAGTTGGAGGTGATTGATGAGGTGGACCTACCGTTTTAGGTGGGTTCCGAACCACTGGGAAGTGATTTTACAGCAGAGAACAGAGTCTTTTTTGCTTGCCAATCCAATCGGTCACCCTTACAAAGAGCGCCAGGAGTTTCGTAGCTTATCTCTGATTGAACAGATACCTGCTACGGCACTCGGCTAAGGCTCTCAGCAAACTTGGGTCTGTATTTATAAACCGAGCTTGAGGCTAGCTACCTCAAGGGACACTTAAAAAGCCTTCAACGTGAATTATTTCAAGTCTTGCTTTGGTTGTGGTAGCCTTGAGGTAGGTTCATAAATACGGACCCATCTGTGTTACAAGTTTAAATTTAAAAAAACTAAGTAGAAATGTATAAAAATAATAGCTTTAATAAAAAACGGTTTTTTATCTTAGAAGTTCTAAACATGCTTCTTCCAGTACCCACCTCTTTTCCGGAAAATTCACTATATTTTACTGATTTATAAGTTACTCCATACACCGTTTTCATATGTCTTGGAAATTCTCAGAAAAAAACGTACTTCTGGTCTCATCTCATCCCTCATCTTCCCGAAAAATTCTCGTTTCACAGAACTTGTAATCCGTTGTCGAACTCCCTAATTGGATACGAGGTGCAGTATCACGGATGGAAAATCTAAGTTCTGAGAAAAAGGTTTGACCTGATAAGAAAATGAAACGGTGGTACCAGTCCTAACTAGATCAATATGTGATCACGGGATATTTTTTATATTTCGGTGTTGTGGGGGGGGGGGAGGAGGAGGGGTGGAAGTGATGGCTGATGGTGAAGGGGATTGGGTGCAGATCCAGGAAAAAGATCCAATTAATTCCACTGAGAGATTTCCACTGGGCTTTATCCATGTCTGATTATTGACAGTATAACCAATACATTTCTCATCGATACTTCTCATCAAAATAATGGGAAAAATGCCAATTTCAGTATTAAAAAAGGTCCAGAAAATATGTGTTACCATTCGCAAATTCAACAAACTAGGAATATATAAACTCAAATGCAACACATGCCTCAAGTACTACAAAGGACAAACAGGCAGATCATTCAACACAAGATACAAAGAGCACATAAAAGCACTACATTCCAACTCTGACTCAACATTTGCAGATCACTTAATCAACGCTGGACACTCACACAATAACATCCAAACTGACTTAGAAAATCTACACAAATTCCAAAAAAGCCACAAACTAAATACACTGGAGCAATATGAAATATTCAAACACCATAAACAAGATAGAACCAACGTACTCAATGACCAAATACAATTCAAATCAAACGCAATTTTTAACTACATAATGGCTGCTCATCCTAACCTCAACAAAGCATGACCCCTGGCGGCAGGCTGATGAAGATTCTTTTCAGAAGTGAAATGCATTCCTTAAACATCTTCAATATATGTGAGTAAAACATTATTTAAAAGTGAAATACAGTGTCAGTTTTAATATTAGATTGTGAAGTTTCTCTTTAGAAACGAAATACATCCCTCCAGTATAAGTGGATAAAATTTATAATTTAAATAGAAATATAGTGCCAGTTTTGATATTAGATGATCTTATAGTCAGTTTTATTCTATGAGTAAATTGATTTTTTATCGGAGAATGAAGCCCACATCGGTTTGAGACCTGTGCGTGGGTAATGAGTTGGATGATGGTGATTGATGAGTTGGACCTACAGTTTTAGGTCGGTTCCGAACCGCTGAAAAGTGACTACACCAGAGAACAAAGTATTTTTTTTTTTTGAGGATGAAGCCCACATAGGTCTGAGACCTGTGCGTGGGTAATGAGTTGGATGATGGTGATTGATGAGTTGGACCTACAGTTTTAGGTGGGTTCCGAACCACCAGGAAGTGATTTTACAGCAGAGAACGTGTCTTTTTTGCTGGCCAATTCAATCTGTCACCGTTACAAACAGGACCAACGAGAACGCAGCTTATCTATCTGATAAAACAGATACCTGCTACGGCTCGCGGCTATCACTTCCCGCAATTTTTACTGGCAATCGGTCACCCTTACAAAGAGAGCCCAGAATGACATTTAGATTGTAAATGGTTGAGTTCATGGGAGCGAAATACGCAATAAACCTTATAAGAAATTTATTTATTATTAAAATACAATTATTGTACATGTATCAAATACAACATGATACATGTATCAAATTTATTTGATACAGTACTTGCTGCATCCTCAGATGTTCTAAGTTCAAAGTGGATCAACCTGATTAATAACTGTTCTTTACAAAGTACTTCTAAATTAAAACTTTTAGAGAATAATATTATTTTCAAGATAAAAGCAAAAATTGTACCCAAACCAGAGTTTTATTAAATCATATTTCACTGAATAATTGCTCACAAATTGCTATTTCCAAGTGGTTGTTTCAATAAAACTTGAAAAGTTTGGGTGGGTTTTTGTGTTGTAATTATTATTTATTTTCTTAGAGAGATTGTAAATAAACATTAACCAAATTGCTATCACTGATTTTGCATGGTTTCTTTCTGCTATTGCATTTTTGTGAGCTACATCACTCTTGCAATTGATATACTGTAACTGGAGTCTACACTGGTCTGCACTGCTGATCTAACTAGAGACGACTCTAATCTACACTGGTCTACACTGCTCTAAGCTCTCAATTTATGCAATTAGTTAATCAAATCACTATCACTGATTTTGCAAGGTTGCTTTCTTCTATTGCAATTTTTGTGAGGTACATCACTCATGCAATTGATATAACTGGAGTCTAAACTGGTCTGCACTGCTCTAATGCATTCAATTAGTGTCGCTCTAGCTCTTGGTGTTTGATCAAACCTTTACAAATCCAAAGATTCTACCAAAGACTACAAAATGGAAGTACTGCTTATATGAATCATATCTCGAAATATGTTGTCTATTCTCGTTCATTTCTGTTGTCACATTGATATGAATCTTTGAAAGATTTTGTCACTATAATTTCCGGAAAAGGTTGTTGTCAATTTGATATCAATTCACAGAATGAGCTTATGACGTCATCTGAATAAATAATGCCGCCTTTAATACAACAGATATTACTTAACAAGCCTTTTGCATAACAATTTTTTCAAATCGCAGCATCTTTTAATTACTATAGAAAAGATAAGAGAGAGCCACTGAAAGGCAGGTCAATATAAAGTGAGAGGTTTTATAGCAAAGTACTACATTACAAATATTAAATATTATTATTATTATTATTATTGTCATTGTTATTATTATTATTATTATTGATCCGATATTAATGAATATAGATAAAAGATCTATAGATGTAATAGCGTACTTCATTCTAATCTAAACTATTAGCTGTTAGCATTAGGAAGGCTGTTATAAGGGAGTGGTACTGTGCATACGTTGTCTGAACAGGCTCTGCGAATTTTGAAGCATAGAATTTTAATTCGAACGGATAAGTAGTATTTCTGTTTATTATTATTAGTATTTATAATATCTTAATAATTTACATCATTAACTTGTCTAATATAAGTTAAAGTAATTAAATAAAAAGTCAAATTATATTTTCGAGGTTAGGTGTACCGATATTGATAAATTTTCTTGTAATTAAATAGTCTCAAGTTGACAATTGTAATAAATTAAGTAATATTTCATTAAACATTTAACTAAAATCAATTGAAAACAATTTTTAGCTAGGAAAATGCTAAATCTAACAGCCTTCCCTCAATTACTAATCTAAAACATCTTCCTGAAATAAATGAAAAAATTAAAGAGATTGTGCCACTCAGCCAAAAAACTAATGTAATAATAAGTACAATTCCGTATAGGTTTGATAGGCCAGAGCTAAATGAAGCCATTAAGTCAACAAATAAATCAATTCATAATACAATCAACAGCCTAAAAAATAAAAATTCTAAGCAGTTGGGGATTTGTTTTCTAAATGAAAGGCTGAAAAAACAAAACTTCACTAATCATGGTCTACATCTAAATCAATCTGGCAAAGTAATATTTTGTAATAGGCTGGCAGAGCTGATTGAAAGTCGTTTGCAATCTACTGTCAATAATTCTCCTAAACAATCATCTAACGAACCTTTTTTAGTAAAGTGGCTCAAAACCGGGAAGGGAAACTAGTTTCAGATGATAAATTCATATCTTCAATTGTATTAAAAGACGTTAATCGATCAAAAAATCAGGATAGCATTAGTGGAAGGAACTCTTGTAGCAATCTGATAGGCTCTCAAGATTCTAAGAGATTAAGTAAATCTACTTCAATATGCAAAAGCAACGATAAAGTAATAAGGGATGATAGGGAAGTACCGGTACTCACTGTGTTCCATCAGAATATTCAATACATTCGTAACAAAATAGATAGAATCGAAGTATTTTTTAAAGAAGAGGCTCCTGATATAGCTATTTTCACAGAGCATGGTTTAAAAGAAGATGAATTGTCACAACTTAATATTCCAAACTATTCATTGAAAACGTCGTATTGCAGGACATCTCATCGAAGTGGGGGAGTAGCTATCTTCACTAAAAATGCTAAGAATATGCAAACATTTAATTTAGAATATGTAGAGAAATTTGCTGTGGAAATGGATTTAGAAGTTACTGGTTTGAGAGTAAAAATCGACAATAATTTCGAAGTAGCGGTGTTAGGTATTTACAGGTCACCAAATGGGGAATGGAACAATTTTTGTGAACTATTCAATAGGCTTTTAGAGATTACTACTACTCGTTTTACAAACGTTATTGTAGCGGGAGATTTCAATACAGACTTTGCAACACAGAATAAAATGACAGAAGATTTAAAGGATATTATATGCATGAATAACTTGGAAATAAAAGTTCATGAATATACCAGAGTCACAAGAACATCACAAACAATAATTGATAACATCCTTACTAATATAGATTACTCTAAAACAAGATTAGGCGGCTCGGAACTATCTGATCATGACTATCAAATCTTAGAGGTGGGGTTGCAAGGTCATAAATCAATTAAAAAGAGTAGAGTAATGAAAGAAATTCAACAATGTGAACAGGGGAATATCGATTGTTTGAAGCAGAATCTGTTACAAGAAAACTGGAGTAGGGTTTACAATAGCAATAGTTTAAATGACAAATATGATAGTTTCATTAATATTTTAAGGTTTCATATTACTATGAGTTGTCCAGTTAAAAAAGTCCCTGTAAAGAACAAATTAGACAAGATTGAAGAGTGGATAACTGATGATATCCTTGCAGAAAGAAATAGGGTTAAAGATGCATATGATGAATTCAAACTATCTAGAAATATGTTAAGTGAAGATAATTACAAAGCTCTAAAGAAAAACTATATGAAAAAAGTGAAAAGAGCGAAATGTAAGAAAACAGCTGAAATTTTGAATAATAGTGTGTACTTTAACACAGCAGTGTGGGATGTATTAAACAAAAATAGGCAAGTAGCTCATGTAGATGCTTATACTAGTGTCCCCAGAATAATTAACGAAAATAAAAAATATATTGATGATAGTGTAGACATTTGTAATTTCTTTAACAGATATTATCAACAGGTTGCTAAGGATCTTCAAAAATCTCTTAATACAGGTATTAGTGATGCAAACATGAGGAATACTGAGGGGATTCAGAACGAATTAAAATTCCACCCAGTATGCCAAGACGAGTTGTCAAATATCATTGATAGTTTAAATAATAAAAAAACTGTAGGAATGGATGGGGTATCCAGTAAAATTCTGAAAGAATGTAAAGATCAATTGTTAGACCCTTTGATTCATCTGATCAATCATTCATTAGAACAAGGTGTTTTTCCAGATAATTTAAAAGAGGGGAAGATCTTGCCAATCTTCAAAAGTGGCGATAGAGAAAAGGTAGAAAACTATAGGCCCATTAGTATTTTAAATGTAATAAGTAAAATTTTTGAAAGAGTAGTTCTAAATAGGTTACTTCTGCACCTTCAAGAAGCTAACTTTATCTGTGATGAACAGCATGGCTTCCAGAAAGGGAGATCAACAAAAACAGCCATAGTTTCTCTAGTTGAAAAACTAATAGATATAATAGATTCAGGTGATAAAGCTACTGCAATCTTCTTAGATCTGTCAAAGGCATTTGATTGTGTTAATCATAGAACTTTATTGGAAATACTGCAAAATGTAGGTGTAAATGGGGTTGAACTGAAATGGTTTGAATCATATCTTATTGGGAGAAAACAATGTGTAGAACTAACTACAGTAGTTGGTAATAGTATAGTAAAGAATAAATCTAATAAATTAGAGGTGCAAGCTGGAGTGCCTCAGGGGTCAATACTAGGTCCATTGCTTTTTTTGTTATATGTCAACCGTTTACCTAAAGAATTAATTAGTGGTAGAGCCCTCTTATTTGCTGATGATACATCACTCATTTTCAGCAATTCCATTCTAGATAATTTAGAAATAAGTGCCCATATAGGTGTGCAGTCCATTGTCCAATTTTTAAACCAGTTGAAATTAACTATAAATAGTAAAAAATGCCAATACCTTCAATTCAAAAACAAACATAATTTAAATGAAGATAGGGCTATAAACGTGTTTGTAAACGATAATCAATTAGACCAGGAAGAAAAAATTGCATTTCTAGGAGTTACGTTGGATAGACGATTGACCTGGACTCCATACATTGAGAAAATATGTAGTAAAATTTCATCTGGGGTATTTGTCCTGCGACAGCTCGCTAGATTGAATGACAAAAAGTTACTTTTTACAGCTTACCATGGGCTCTTACTGTCACATATTAGGTATGCTATCTTAGTATGGGGTAATTCATCAAAACAAAATCTTGATAGGGTGTTTAAGATCCAAAAGAAAGCGGTTAGGTGTATAGAAAGAGTAAATAGATTAGATTCATGTAGGCCGTTGTTCAAGAGACTTGGTCTCCTAACTGTACCCTGCTTATATGTGTATGAAGCTACTTTATATGTAAAAACGAATGATATTAACCAAAATCTTGATGTACATGATTATAATACAAGAAGCCGAGGAGATTATCACTTGGTGAGTCACAATAGTAGCCTATTCAAACAAAAACCTAGTTATATTGGTAGGAAATTCTACAACAAGCTACCGCAGTTTTTGAAGAGTCTTGAAAATATAGAAATATTTAAAAATCAATTGAAGAAATATTTAGTTGATAAAGCTTTTTATAGTGTACAAGAGTTCCTTTCACATCAAAATTAAGCCTCACCTCAACTAATTGAAGTAATTATGGTATCTAGTGTATAATATTGTTGATCTGACTTGTCTTATACTCCTTAACTGGAGTCTCCAAGACGTAATCTACAAAAAAAAAAAAAAAAAAAAAAATTCAGGAAACTATCAGGTTAAGGGCGAATCCAAAAAACAAATTCGGAGAGAAAATCATTTAAAAAAGGTCCTTACCTCCATAAAATTCACTAATAAAGCACAATATATTGGTAGGAAACTCTACAACAAGCTACCGCAGTTTTTAGAGTCTTCAAAATATAGATATATTTTAAAAACAATTGAGAAAATATTTATTTGATAAAGCTTTTTATAGTGTACAATAGTTCATTTCACATAAAAATTGAGCCTCACCTCAACTAATTGATATAGTAATTATGGCAACTAGTGTATAAGATTGTATAATTTGTTTGAAAAAGAGAGATAAAGATATAAGCCTATATAGATAGATGTAATACTTTATTCAGGAAACTATCAGGTTTAGGAAAGGGCGAATCCAAAAAACAAATTCGGAGTGGAAATCATTTAAAAAAGGTCCTTACCTCCATAAAATACATTAATAAAGCACTATATTGGTAGGAAACTCTACAACAAGCTACCGCAGTTTTTAGAGTCTTCAAAATATAGATATATTTTAAAAACAATTGAGAAAATATTTGGTTGATAAAGCTTTTTATAGTGTACAATAGTTCATTTCACATAAAAATTGAGCCTCACCTCAACTAATTGATATAGTAATTATGGCAACTAGTGTATAAGATTGTATAATTTGTTGATATGACTTGAAAAAGAGAGATAAAGATATAAGCCTATATAGATAGATTTAATACTTTATTCAGGAAACTATCAGGTTTAGGAAAGGGCGAATCCAAAAAACAAATTCGGAGTGGAAATCATTTAAAAAAGGTCGTTACCTTCATAAAATACACTAATAAAGCACTATATTGGTAGTTAACTCTACAACAAGCTACCGCAGTTTTTAAAGACTCTTCAAAATATAGATATATAGGCCTATTTAAAAAAAATTGAGAAAATATTTAGTTGATAAAGCTTTCTATAGTGTACAAGAGTTCCTTTCACATCAAAATTGAGCCCCACCTCAACTAATAATTAGTGATACAGTTATCAATTATTATATCCTTATCAATTATTGATACAGTAATTATGGTAACTATAAGATAGTATAATTTTTTGATATGACTTGTCTTATACTCCTTAACTGGTGTCTAATCACTTAAAATCACTTAGATTCATGGAAATGTAGAAGACGGTACAAAATAGATTTTTTTTTTCTAGGATGAAGCCCACATAGGTCTAAGACCTGTGCGTGGGTAATGAGTTGGATGATGGTGATTTATGAGTTGGACCTACAGTTTTAGGTGGGTTCCGAACCGCCGGGAAGTGATTTTCAGCAGAGAACGGTGTCCTTTTTGCTGGCCAATCTAATCGGTCACCGTTACAAACAGGACCTACGAGAACGCAGCTTATCTATCTGATTGAACAGATACCTGCTACGGCTCGCGGCTATCACTTCCCGCAATTTTTACTGGCAATCGGTTTTATTATTATTTATTAATAATACATACTAAAAAATTACAAATAATAGAAACTTACAGCAAATGCCAAAACAAACCTCATTGAATACATTAGATTGACTAAAAACAAACAAGGAAATCACAAAACAAAAATTTAAACGCTAAGCTAACAAAGAAATAAGTCAAAATACATAGAATAAGAGAACGGCATGAAATAAAAGCATAAAGAAAAATAACCCTAAACATTTTTTAACTATAAACAAAGAAATAATAGAACAGCTAGAAACAAAATAGAAGGAAAGAATTGTAAGGTTGATTACTGATATTAATAAGATGTTTGCATAATAAACGAAATGTTAAAACAGGGAATGCATTTCCACAAAAGGGTGGAGTTAGCGCAGAATAGCCCTATCTTTACACTCAACCTACAATTCTATTCTATCAAATCTATTCTCAGATAGATAGATTGCATGTTTTTGCATCGGGCACTAATAGCATAGACGAACCTGATCAATGCTAATCCCTGATCAATGCTAATAGTAATTGACAATGACAAAATATTACAAAAACAACATTGATTACTAAAAATGAGATAAACACTCTTGCAAGGAGTAGAAAGGTCTCTCTAACTACATTTTGAAAAGAGCATCAAGCCCAAATAGCATGTCATCTGGTAAATATCGGACAGGAATTTCCTGTTTGTTTCTTTGTTTCTTTGTTTTAAATTGCGTGCGTAAAAAAATAATTGTATATTTTTTGTTTGATCATGGCATGCAGATGATTTTTTTGTATCATATATCAATGCAATATATCTTGTTCTTATTGTGAATTTTTGTGGCAATAAATTGATTTGAAATATCATTTAAATTCAAATTACATTAAAAAATTTATCAATTTTACAAATTTAAATATTTTTATAATAATTCCTGATTGTAGGTGATCATTTGTTTTTGTTTGTTATCGGTAAATAGAGTATTTATTTCATTAGCTTTCACCATTTAAACAATCATCATTTTAATCATCGAAGAGTCAATATCTTTGTTTACAAATGTGTTTGTTTACCTAGTCCAAATATTTCGCTTCAAACTGTCAGATTCCTGGATTTGATTTCATTGAACTTTCACCTCTTCTTGGAATCACGGATCTGTTTACACCATCAGCTATTTCGATCAGAGAGTATAGAAAAAGAAAATGTTACTATTACTATTCTCTCTGATTAGGATAGTAGCAAACAGAAACGCAGTCTTGATGGTGACGTGATGCGGGAAGATTTGTGAAATAGAGAAATCAATTAGACTGCGCAAATAGAAAGGTGAGTGAGGTCCAATATATTTCTGTGTTCTACAAAAGGTCACTCTTCACTAACACACCTGCGGTTCTTTCTTGCAGGAATTTAGAGATTTCAAAGGCATCTCTCATAATGCTTACGTACAGAACTATTTATTCATGTTAAAAATGACTAAAGTGTGAGCTGTGAGACCTATACTCGCTCACATTATATTTTATGTAAACTGGAGAGTTTTGTATACAGGGTGTTTCGGAACTCTCTACCAATACTTCTAGGCAGTGTTTCTGGACCACTAACAAAAGTAAATATCATAATAAAAATTTTCTAAAATCCCCAGTTACTCACACAGACGCCATTTTGTTTTTTCACTCATTATTTTTTTATTCGAATACCTTTGAATGTATAATTTTGAAATTTTGCAAACAGCTTAATAACAGTTAAAACAATCTTTAAAAAAATTAATCAAAATTTTCCGACATCGAAAAACAAAATGGCGGCCATTTAAAATCTTTGAACAGGATTAAATTAATAATGGCTAATGATATCAAAATTTGACTAGAATAACGTTTTTTAGATATTTTCATTGCAAATCCAACGACAACTCATTTTGCAAGATTAACCAACAATTAACAGAGATATGCTACTTTTTAGGGTGTGCGGTGGTTAGAAGCGAAAAACTGCAACCCGTTCTCAACCACCGAACACCCTAAGAAGTAGCATATCTTTGTTAATTGTTGGCCAATCTTGGAAAATGAGGTATCGTTGGATTTTCAATAAAAAAATCTAAAAAACGTTATTCCAGTCAAATTTTGATATCATTAGCCATTATTAATTTAATCCTGTTCAAAGATTTTAAATGGCCACCATTTTGTTTTTTGATGTCGGAAAATTTTGATTAATTTTTTTAAAGATTGTTTTAATTGTTATTAAGCTGTTTGAAAAATTTCAAAATTATACATTCAGAGGTGTTCGAATAAAAAAATAATGAGTGAAAAATACAAAATGGCGGCTGTGTGAGTAACTGGGGATTTTAGAAAAATTTTATTATGATATTTACTTTTGTTAGTGGTCCAGAAACACTGCCTAGAAGTATTGGTAGAGAGTTCCGAAACACTCTGTATATTTCGTGAATAACTGCCCCCCAGGGTCCCCCTCGAAATGAAGATAAATTTGGTAAATCAAACAAATTCGTGTTGCCAGTTATACAATTTGCTTGAGCCTCTCATGATTGATAATAATAATAATAATAATAATAATAATAATAATAATAATAATAATAATAATAATAATAATAATAACAATAATAATTATAATAATAATAATAATGATGATAATAATAATAATAATAATTTATTTTTTTTCAACAAAGTACACAACTAAACAGAAATTATAACACACAACTTAAAACTTATACAACTTTTGTCAAGTGACTGTTCTTTGTCAGTTAATCTTTGTCAATTAAAGATATAATAATAATTGAGATTATTACAATTCAGAAAACAAAGAATAATTAAAAAAAAAAATAATAATAATAATATTGATGCAATATGTGAGTAATATGGGATATAAACAGCAGTGAAAACAGTGTACAATGATCATAGATCTTTTATTATAATTTTAATTTATATTTTTAACATCTATTTCTGTTTTGTTAATACAGTAATACCATACATGCTATTGGGTCCTGTTATCTTTACTAGCTTCAAGCCCTTCTTGAGTTAACACTTTTTAAGTTTTAAGTTCATGTGTACCATTCCACACAGCTCTATAGCTTCGGGATGCAATATTTATTTAGTATAAGAATTTATCTAAATGTATTCATACATCATGTAAAAATTGTATGTTATGACTAATAAAAATGTCATCCATACCTTCATTCAATGTGCTGTCATTTAAGTTTTGACTATGTCAAATTATTTGCTGAACCATGAAAGACCAGGAATGCCAAACTTATTATTAGTCTTGACCCCCAAAAAAATATAATCTTCAATCTTCATACAGGACTCCATTCAAAGTTGATGCTTACCCTATTTACCTATTGATAAATCATTACATATTGAATATTACTACAGAAACCGGTACATAAATTGAACTAAACTGTGAATGATAATTGAGGTTATTACAATTCAGAAAACAAAGAATAATAAATTATTCAAGAAAAATAATTACAAATTCTGCAAAATTTTATAATAGCACAAAGTGAATGTCACTATACCATATTTTCAGTAGTGAAATGAATAAGATTCATCAATAGATAAAGAGTTTGAGATTGATAATGGTGTAACAACCGAAACTAGTATCTCACTGTTTTCAATAAATAATGTTGTGACAACTTCAAGTCTTATTATTCACCAGTTTTGTTTGAAGTAACTGACAATTTAACAAACTGACAAGCATAAATAATAATAAATTGATTAATTATTGATTTTTTTTTCTGTAGATTACGTCTTGGAGACTCCAGTTAAGGAGTATAAGACAAGTCAGATCAACAATATTATACACTAGATACCATGATTACTTCAATTAGTTGAGGTGAGGCTTAATTTTGATGTGAAAGGAACTCTGTGATGTTTTCCATGACGAAATACTTAATGAACAATCTAATATTAAAACTGACACTGTATTTCACTTTTAAATAATGTTTTACTCACATATATTGGAGATGCTTGAGGAATGCATTTCACTTCTGACGAAGCTTCTTTTCAGAAGTGGAATGCATTCCTCAAGCATCTCCAATATATGTGAGTAAAACATTATTTAAAAGTGAAATACAGTGTCAGTTTTAATATTAGATTGAAAGGAACTCTTGTACACTATAAAAAGCTTTACGAACTAAATATTTCTTCAATTGTTTTTTATTAACTTTTCATGTGAAATTTAACGACATGCAGTCAAATATTTGTTAAGAATAAGTATAATAACGCAGTTCGTCATGGAACAAGAAATCCAGGAATTGTTTTTTAAATATTTCTATATTTTCAAGACTCTTCAAAAACTGCGGTAGCTTGTTGTAGAATTTCCTACCAATATAACTAGGTTTTTGTTTGAATAAGCTACTATTGTGACTCACCAAGTGATAATCTCCTCGGCGTCTTGTATTATAATCATGTACATCAAGATTTTGGTTAATATCATTCGTTTTTACATATAAAGTAACTTCATACACATATAAGCAGGGTACAGTTAGGAGACCAAGTCTCTTGAACAACGGCCTACATGAATCTAATCTATTTACTCTTTCTATACACCTAACCGCTTTCTTTTGGATCTTAAACACCCTATCAAGATTTTGTTTTGATGAATTACCTCATACTAAGATAGCATAGGCTACCTAATATGTGACAGTAAGAGCCCTAATTGTCAGCTCCCGTACTTCAAACTGACGGGGAGTGATAGCCGAGTGCCGTAGCAGGTTCAATCAGAGATAAGCTACGAAACTCCTGGTCATCTTTGCAACGATGACCGATTGGATTGGCCAGCAAAAAAGACTCTGTTCTCTGCTGTAAAATCACTTCCCCGTAGTTCGGAACCCACCTAAAACTGTAGGTCCAACTCATCAATCACCATCATCCAATTCATTACCCACGCACAGGTCACAGACCTATGTGGGCTTCATCCTCCAAAAAAAAATATCTCTTGTCTTCACTTCATAAGACTTAAGCCATTTTCACATGTTCTTTGGAGTCGAGTTGGCTTCATCAATGAGAAAATACTTTTTATTTAGTAACTTAGAAGTAATTGCCAACTTTGAGTCAAATACGGTACTTACACAACTTTTTATTTAAGAATTAATTATTGCATAATTTGTAGTCAAGTATTTCTGTTTATTAATCTGCCTGAAGACTATTACAAATATGTAGTGAGGCAACTCCAAGGATCTATCATTATATAAATGCAATATATTTTATAATTTAATTGAGAGTAGGCCTATTTCAAAACCCACTACATCTTCATAACAGTCACCAAGAGATTAATAAATAAATAATTCTAAACAGAATTTATTAATTTCGAATTCCTTTAATTGCTATTAGTTTATTTATACTGAAGACTTCCGCAATGGCGGGTATTGAAATTAATAAATTCTGTTTATGTATATTTGTCAGTTTATTCAATTGACAGTCACTTCAAACTAACTTGTGAGATACGAGCCGATATGGCCATGTTTCAGATGAGTGCTGCTGTGCAGAAGGGTTGCTATAGTCCAGTTGTTAAGGCGCCCGACCGGCATTTGGGAGTTCCGCTGTTCGCTTCCCGGTGGTTGCTGATATTTTTGTACAGTAGCATTCATCGTTTTCCATCAGCTATTCAATGAAAAGGTACAATTTTTTAAATTTACTTGAAAAAAATTTTTTTCTATGTTGTCAATATCCGCCATTACGGAAGTCTTAAGTACAATTATTAATAGCTCTTCGAGGAATTCTAAATTAATAAATTCTGTTTCTTATTATTCATTTTGGATATCTTCCACCTTCGCCTCTACAAAGAAAGGAAAGGAATAATCGCATCATTAGTAGTGATTGGATAGTTACAGGAAAGTCAGAAAAAAATTCCCAGATTTGCAATAACAGTTATTACATTAACATTTGTTAATAACATTTTGATCATGATATTATGCGAATACGTTGATTCATTGTCAGTTCACATTCCAATCTACTTTTCGAATAGGTCTAATTTTAATTGAATCTGGAATTCGGAAGTCGAATTTCCGCACAAGTTTTCCTGTTTCTCAAAATCAACACAAATTTAACTTTATCAAAGCTAGTTTGTAGGTTTGTTTCCTATTATTAATTTCGAATTTCTCAATTTGTCAGTTTGATAATTGTTAGTTCCTTCAAAACCAACTTGTCTCCTATTATCTTGTCGCACATTTAACTAACTTACTCTATTTTTATAACTAACTTACTCTATTTTTATAACTAACTTACTCTATTTTTATAACTTGGAAATGAGATACTAAGCATCTATTCATGGAATTTCTGATTTGAGGAAGTGGAACACTTACAAATTATAAGGAAAATGTACAAGTAGTATATTTATCAGTTCGAAAATTATCAGAAATTACAAGAAATCACAAATTACAAAGAAATACCAGTAGTATTATTCCGAAAATCATATCAATTCAACATGCGTTTTCTTTGACCAAAAAAGGAAAAGCTAGAAATTAGTTGCTTGTATACTTTTATTTCCCATTAAAAATTCAAAGAGCATACAATTGGTTCTGTGATTAAATGTTCTGTGTAGATAGTAAAAGGAACATATTATTCAACAATTCTTAATTATTGCAACATCCTTGGATTATTTCATTAATAAATGTTCTATTTTCTTAGTGTGACAATAATATTGAAAAAAAAAAAACATTTTGTACTTTACAAATTTATAATGCTTAGAAACTGAAAGGCTATTTATTATAAACTCAAATCTCAGATCAAACTCAAGATTTCCAATTTATACTAACAATCAATATATATTCAATATAAATATCAATATTATCAATAATTTAATATTTAACATTATCAATATTATCAATTTATTCAATAAATATCAATATTCCTGGATTTCTTGTTCCATGACGAACTGCGTTGTTAATATTAACTTTTCATGTGAAATTTAACGACATGCAGTCAAATATTTGTTAAGAATAAGTATAATAACTCACTTAAACTGGCCGAGTACTTTCGAATCTCGAGATTCGAAAGTACTCGGCCAGTTTAAGTGAGTTATTATACTTATTCTTAACAAATATTTGACTGCATGTCGTTAAATTTCACATGAAAAGTTAAAATATCAATATGTATTAGATATCTATCAACTGTATCAAACGAACACAAAACAATTGAAATCATTGTGCAATTGAAATTAATTAATTCTTCAGCTCTTGAATTAAAATGACTTATCTAATATCAAAACTGACACTGTATTTCTATTTAATATACGATTTTCACTCATACTGGAGATACTGGAGGGATGCATTTCACTTCTAAAAAGAAGCTTCATCAGTCTCTTTAGAAGGCCTCTTTCTCTTTAGAAGTTAAATGCATCCCTTATGTATCTCCAGTATATTTCTATTCAATACAATATTATTTTCATTCACTTATACTGGAGATACTGGAGGGATGCATTTCACTTCTAAAAAGAAGCTTTATCAGTCTCTTTAGAAGGCCTCTTTCTCTTTAGAAGTGAAATGCATCCCTCCAGTATCTCCACTATAAGTGAATGAAAATCATATGTATTGAATAGAAATACAGTGCCAGTTTTGATATTAGATTCATCAAGTATTTCGTCATGGAAAACATCACAGATAAAAATACTTTTTCACTTAATTTTTTGAATTTTCTATTTTCTTACTTGGATGGCGAAGTTAGATTGTCCTCTCCTCTCTAGGATAACCTGTCCTCTCCTCAGTTGATCCTATGTTACAATTACATCTTGTAAATTACTGTGATGATTTCCATGAAGAAATATTTAATGAACCATCTAATAGGCTAGTTTTTCAAAATAAATTTTTGAAAAACTGAATTATTTTATAGATTTAAAAAATGTATTATGAAAAAACTAATGGCTTGTTCGGAGTGAAATTATGTTATTTTATTTCTTGAGGTGTCTTAGTGGTGCAGAAAATTTATCAAAAGTTTAAATTTATTAACTTTTGTTGTAAATTTAACGACTTGCTGTCAGTTGACTACAGCAAACTGACTGCAAGTCGTTCAATTTACTACAAAAAGTTAATATTAACAACGCAGTCGTCATGGAACAAGAAATCCAAGGGTTTAAAATTACTCATCGGTGAGATCAACTAACCCCCAAAAACAAAAAAAAATTAACTTTGAACCCCATATTTCTCAAAATAATTGGTGAAAAAAACATTTTCTAACAGCAATAGATAGTCTAACATTATTTTTTCTTATCCCCCTTCTTCTCCCCCGCCACCATCTCCTTTGACGTCTTCTCCTCCTCCACCTGCTTCTTCTTCCCCTCTCCTCACCATCATTCCGTAACATTCAATAGAATTAACTTAGAAAAAAATATGAACAAAAACCCTGCGCACAACCTTAAAGGCGGACTAGATCTCCAGAATAGTATCAAGAACAATCATCAAATAATTAGCATTTGCACATTATAAGAGCATACAGCAGCCCCATATAATTAGACTACAAAATTAAGTTTGTAGCTAGGTTACTTCACACTAGGAATCCAGATTCAATCGAATCAGGTAGCCTGCTGGTATTCAATAAGCATCTGCAGGCACCCGACCCAAGTCGATGAGACTGAATCAATGATTCAGATTCAGAATGAATGATTGCATCAACAATAAACAGTTCCGAATATAATCAAAGCCGTCCATTGAATTATTGAACACATAAGCTGCAATTTGAGGAAGGTCTCAAGCAAAATTGCTTATTTGAATATTGCAATTATATCTGTTTATTGCAATTGTAGCATCATGATGGTGTCATCACATTCCGTCATCATTCCAAGTAGACAAAAATGGATTATTTTTATAAAGATGAGTCAAAACAATTTTTTTTTCGGAGGATGAAGCCCACATAGATTTGAGACCTGTGCGTGGGTAATGAATTGGATGACGATGATGATGATTGATGAGTTGGACCTAAAGTTTTAGGTGGGTTCCGAACCACTGGAAGTAGTATGAGGTAGTTTAGAAATTGAATTGTAATTGCATTAATATGGTAAAATCTATTATTCAATCTCAATCAAGCCCGATGAAAAAAAAGTAATATCTATATATATATATAATAAAAAATGAAAATATAGAAAGCATTATAATGATAATTTACTTTCGTAATAAATTTGAATGGATAAAATTGATTAAATGAACAATAATCATTGGTGGAGAGCTGTGGCGCAACTAGAGTTGACTTAATTGTGGTGGAGGGGGGTTACCACTCCTCTTAAACGTATCAAACATATTACTCTCTTTAAACATATTAAACATATTACATTAAACATATTACTCTCTTTAAAAACATTTTTCAGAATATAGATGTAAAAAATAATAGTATTATGCAATATTCGTGTAACTTAGCTTTAAATTTAATAAATCATCTTTCAAATTTTTATTTATGTCAAATTGTTTCTTACATTAAAAAAAAATCCATCAATTTGGGAGTCCCCAAATAACCCCCCTCGTTATGTCTATGATGGGGAGTAAATGGTGTACCTGAAGTTTGACTGAGGAATTAAGTTGTAAGAAAATATTCTACAAAAACTACAACTCCTTTATACAAATTAGAAAAATATTCATTATAAAGAATTGGAAATTCAGAAATTGAGAATGGTAACATTATCTTTCACATGATTGAAAAACAAAATTGAGTACTATTTTTCTTGCTTTTTCTGCTGATATTTTAATATTTCTTTGTTTGTTTCAACGTCCTTTGTTATTTTTTTTAAATGGCAGCCTATTTATTTATCATTTCAGAGTAATTTACAATCTAATATCAAAATTAATACTGTATTCCTTTTTTATCATGATTTTACTCACTTAAACTGGAGGAATGCATTTCACTTCTGAGGAGAAGCTTCATCTGCCTGCCACCAGGGTTCGTGCTTGTTGAGGTTGAAAGGCCTTTGCTGAGGTGGCAGGTTGGTACCTCACATGAAATGGTACAATACATAAAACTTAGAAAAACATTATGACCAAAAAACCTGTGCACAGCCTTAAATACTTTCAACTACCTTTTATAATGTTGGTAAAATACAATACTTTTCCTGTATACACTCTATTTATAATATTGAAGTAAGTTTTAAATTTTCTAGCTCCATATCAATTACTAGTGGGCTCCATTATCCGATTATCGGGAAAATGCAATATATTGAATATTCCGCCTTAAGACTGTTATGAAGATTTAGTGGGCCTTGAAATACTTTCAACCACCTAAAATTATGTTGAAAACATGAAATATTTCTACTGTCAGCATTATTATTATTAAGGTTTCACCTAATTTCACCTGTTTATTGAGTTTGAGAAGGCTCTATTAATGGAAAAATGCAAATTATTTAATAATTTTCCTTGGGACAATTATTAAGATCTAGTGGGCCTTGAAATACTTTTAACTATTAACTTTTCAAGTGAATTCAACGACTTGCAGTCAAATTTTTATTAAGAATAAGTAGTATTAAGAAACTCGAAAACGTTCGGCATACAGAGTAGGTAAATTCTTCTTATTCTTAATAAAAATTTGACTGCAAGTCGTTGAATTCACTTGAAAAGTTAATATTAACAACGCAGTTCGTCATGGAACAAGTAATCCAGGAACTTTTAACTACTTGAAATAATCTTGGAAAAATACAATACTTCTGTTTGCACTATACAAGATGCAAGCCAATTTAAACCAGTTTATAAGGATACAGAATGCATTTCTAATGGAGAAAATGCTCAATATTTTATGATTCTCCACGGAACTATTATAAAGATAAAGTGGACTTTGAAATAATTTCAATCATCTGGAATAGGTTGGAAAAAAATACTTTACTTTTCCTGTTTACACTACAAAAGAATTAAGCCTATTTCACATGTTTAGAAGCTTTAGAAGGCTTCATTAATGGGTAAGTAAAATTTATTAAATAATAATTATTTTTTTTATTATTGCTGATGATGCTCCGATAAGTTCGAGACTTGTGCGTGGGTAATGAGGTGAATGATTACACTTAGATGCCAGACGGAGGAGCGGGATTCGAACCCACGACCGCTTAAACGACAGCAAGTTGCGACGCCCCAACCAACTGCGCTAAGCGGCCCGCCTAATTAACCTATATTGTAGGCCTTCAATTACTTTCTACCACCTGAAATTATGAATCAAAAAGTACAATATACTCCATCACCTGTTTGCACTGAAAAAGAATTAAGCCTCTTTCACCTTTTTATTGAGCTTCAGAAGGCTCTACTAATGGAAAAATGCAATTTATTCAATAATTCACCATGCAACTGCTATAAGGATGTAGTAGTCCTTCAAATACTTTCAAATACCTGGAATTATATTCAAAAATAAAACACAATACTTCTTCTGTTTGCACTATAGGAAAAGCATGTTTCACCTGTTTATTAACCTACAGAAGACTACATTAATCGAAAAATGCAATTCATTCAATAATTCACCTTAGGACTATCTTGAACATATAGTGTACTTAAAAATAATTTCAACCTTCTAAAAAAGAGTTGGAAAAATATAATATCCCACCAGCCTGCACTTAATCATAATTAAGTCAATTTTACCTGTTTATTGAGCTTCAGAAAGCACTATTAATGGAAAATGCAAATTATTCAATACCGGTAATTCACTTTGGGTCTATTATGTAGGTTTAGTGGGTCTTGAAATACTTTTAACTAACTGAAATAATATTGGAAAGAACACAATACTCCACCTGTTTGCAATACAGAAGAATTACGCCTATTTCACCTGTTTATTGATCTTCAGATGGCTCTATTAATGAAAAAATGCAATTCATTCAATAATTATTCACCTTGGGACTATCTTGAACATACAACATACCTTGAAATACTTTCAACCACCTAAAATAAAGTTGGAAAAATACAATATTCAACCAGCCTGCACTTAATCATATTCAAGTCAATTTTACCTGTTTATTGAGCTTCAGAAGGCTCTATTAATGGAAAAATTCAAATTATTCAATAATTCACCTCAGGACTGATATATGAACATGTTGTGGGCCTCGCAATACTTTGAACTACCTGTCCCAATAAAAAATCCCAATAAGAAGATGAAATTAGCTGAAATCTTAAATAATGCAGACAGAGAAGTATTGTTTTTCTTAACATTATTTGAGGTGGTTGAAGTATTTGAAGGCGAAATACATCTTCAAAATAGTCCTAACACGAATTATTAAAAAAAATCACTTACCAATTAGGTACTAGATCCCACCGAAGACCTAAGAGCAAGTGAAATTGGTTAAAATCTTATATATTGCCTGCATGAGAAGTATTGTACTTTTATTTCAAGTATATATTTTTAGGTTGTTGGAAGTATTTGCAGGCTCATTTTATTTTTATGATAGTTTCAAGACGGATGATAAAATAAATAGCATAATATCACTAATAACTCTCACAGTATGCCAATCAACAAGTGAAATTAGATGGAATATTAAATAAACAGGAGACATATTGCATTTTTCCAACATAATTTTAGGTAATTATTGAGAGTATTTCAAGGCCCACTACATCTTCAAAATAGTCCCTAGGAGAACCATAAAATAATAAGCATTTTCCAATAATTGGATATTATTAAAGCATACTGTAGATTAGATTAGATTATTTATATATTTATTTAATTTCATAAGGCGATTCTTTGCGTTAAAATTGTGGGCGTCTGGCATTCTTAGAAAGATGGAAGAGGGCTCAATTCAAAGGCCTCTAATCTGCGATGGCGGGAAAACTATTGGAATTTCCAAAATGTTAACATAAAATTAAATATAACGTCAACTTAAATGTTCTCCATAAGAATAGCGTTGGAAATGAAAAACGTCTGATTTGTTTACATCAATACATGATGTGAACGTGCTTTATCTTCAAGTCAGTGCATAACCCATGTGGGTTACTTGGGATAATACAATCTAAAATTATACAGACATAAGTTAGAGGTGAACTGAAAACAATTATTGTGAAAGCTTTTGAATTTTTCATAATCAATCATATCCGAACTATAACTATTCATATGATTGGGAAATAAAAAATAGCTTTACTAGTGCTTTGAACCATATCGGCGATAAAATTAACTTAAATTTAAAGTATATTGGAAAATTTTGATTGAATTATGGCTGAATCTGTTGTGTTCAACAGTTTGTCAAGGAACATAGACCTAGTGTTATTCCGGTATTACGGTCATATTATTAAATTTTTAAGAATGAAAATCAATGTGGGAGCTTTAATAAGATACAAATTTTTCAATGAACTAATGTTTCATCAAGATTTAATAGATAAACTTTGTGTGAATTCCACACTGTAAAAAGAGATGTTTTTCTAAAGTTTTTATCTGGCGATTAGTTTTCCTCTTATAGAAATATGGGATCTAATGTTACAATTGAAGACTTAGTAGTGGTATTAAGTAATTCTTGCTATAATGAATATTTTACGAGCTTCAAACTGGAGGTTTGATTGGAAAAAATTTACACTCTGGAGGTTTTGGGGGGGGGGGCTTCAGCCCGAAAGCCCCCCCCCCTTAAATCCGTCACTGGTCTTTTTTATTCATGTAAATTTACAAATTTTGCATATGAGTAGTTAAAACCAACATTTTCAACATCACATAGACACTATAGTAGAATTAGATTATATTAACAGTGCTAGAAATTATGTACAATGATATTTGTATGATCTTAATGATATAAGCTATGCAGGTGACAATCTAAGTGATGCAATTAAATGAAATGGCGAAGTTTGGACAAAGATTTGTCCACTTAACCGATAAAGTGTAGACTTATAAACAGGTAAAACTGGGTTAAATCGTATAATAGTATAGACAGGAAAAGTATTGTACTTTTTCCAACATGATTCCAGGTAGTAGAAGAAGTTAAAGGCTCTCTACATTTTCAAATCGATCTCAAGGCTAATTTTCAGATAAATACCGGTGACATCTTCTCACTGATAGAGCCTACTAAAGCTAAATAAACAGGTGAAATAAGCTGGAATCCCAAATACTGCAAACTATTAAAATTATTGTATTTTCCAATATCATTAGATGTACCTATTTGAAAGTATCTAAGTACGTCTACATAATAGCCCCAAGGTGGATTAGTAAATAACAATAATTTTCTCATTAATATTGCCTTCTAGATCTGAATATTATGACAAGTGAAATAGGTAGGCTGAAATCTCAAATAGTGCAGACAAGAGAAGTATTTGTTTTTCCAACATTATTTCTGGTAGGTAGTTGAAAGTATATGAAGGCAAACTATCTCTTCTTAATAGTCCAGAGTTGAATAATAAAAAAATTATAATTTTCCCATAATAATAATAATAATAATAATAAGCGTATGGCTTTTAATGGTGGGGAGACCCTTACGGGTAGTTCCACCTCGCCGTTTGTGCCATGTTACGGGGAACATGGTGGACCTACTATTTTAGGTGGGTTCCGAACCACCGGGTAAGTGATAATAAAGCTTGTAACATCAAGTCATTGAAGCACGGTCGCCCATCCAAGCGCAGTCTTGAGCGGTCGTGACTGATTTTCCCATTATTGAAGCATACATCAGCAGCTCTATATAGAAAGGTGAAAATGGCTTTGATTTTATATAGTTCAGACAGGAGGATTATACTTTTTTTCTACATCATATCAGGTTGTTTGAAGTATTTCAAGGCCCACTACATCTTCATTATAGTCCAAAATTGAATTATTAGTAAATAAATATCTTTTTTTTTTGGAGGATGAAGCCCACATAGGTCTGAGACCTGTGCGTGGGTGATGAATTGGATGATGATGATTGATGAGTTAGACCTACAGTTTTAGGTGGGTTCCGAACCACCGGGAAGTGATTTTACAGCAGAGAACAGTCTTTTTTGCTGGCCAATCCAATCGGTCACCCTTACAAAGAGCGCGCTGGAGTTTCGTAGCTTATCTCTGATTGAACAGATACCTGCTACGGCACTCGGCTATCACTTCCCTAATTAATAAAGCCTACTGAATCCCATATAACAGGTGAAATAGGCAGAAATATCAAATAGTGCAGACAAGAGAAGCATCGCATTTTAGAAACATTATTCTATGTATTTGAAAGTATATTTCAAGTTTCCTACATCTTCATTACAGTCCCAAGGGAAAAAATGAAATAATATCATCATTTTTTCATTATAAAGCATAAAGCATCCCTATAACAGGTAAAATTGGATTGAATCCTGTAAATTTTACAGAAAGTGGGAGTATTGTATTTTTTCTAACATTATTCCAGGTATTATGATGTTGAAGATCCATCTTATTTCCACTAATATAATAATAAAAACTTAAAAAACACATAAGTGGAAATTATGACTAACGTTATGGCGTGACGGCCGTTTCACTCTGATGTTAAGAGCATCCTCAGACGACCCACAGTACACTGACTCAAGGTATGAGTTTGAGGGTTATGGATAATATTGGAATATTATTAGGGCCTTGAAATGTTATCTATTGCTGTGTGAAAAAAATTTTTCTTCAATTATTTTTTGAATTATGAGGGTTCAAAGAAGAAATTTTTCGGTTGGGGGGGGGGGGGGGTAATTATTGATCACACGAGTAATTTTAAACTTTTGATAAATTTTTCATAAATAAATTACACCTTGGGGAATATAATGACACATTTTTTATTTCAATGTGACAAAATTGTTTTTTTCGAAATAATTAAAAAAACTGAATTTTTTACGAGATTAACTTTTCATGTGAACTTTAACGACTTGCAGTCAAATATTTGTTAAGAATAAGTATAATAACTCACTTAATCTGGCCGAGCGCTTTTGAATCTATGAGATCCATCTTAAGTGAGTTATTATACTTATTCTTAACAAATATTTGACTGCATGTCGTTAAATTTCACATGAAAAGTTAATATTAACAACGCAGTTCGTCATGGAACAAGAAATCCAGGAATTTTTACGAGATTTTCAAAAATTTATTTTGAGAAAACTATTTAATCGAAATTAAAAAATATGTCATTTTATTTCTCAATGTGTCAGCTGTAAAAAATTTATTAAAAATTTAGATAACGTGATGGAGAGATCAATTGCCCCCAAAAACCGAAAAATTTTAACTTTGAACCTCCATACTTCACAAAATAATTGAAGAAATAAATTCTTCCTCTCAGCAACAGATAAAATTTCAAAGCCCTTATAATATTCAATACAAGAAACTTCAAAAAAATATGATCAAAAACCCTGCGCACAGCCTTAACACATTTGAAACATCAATCAGACGCCACTGGTAACTTTTTACCGGCTACCGGTAAAGCTCCCAGGAACTCAACCATTATTGGCCACTGCATGATCATACGGTACTACGTGAGTCGAATCATTTCCAAATAATATCTTTTTCAAGCTGAATTCCTACATATTTTTTGTACATTCGGGATAAATTAATTCGAAATTCATAGCTTTGATATTTACCTGATTGCTTTTGTGGGATAAATAAAATCGTTAGTTTACATCCCCACCACTTGAAAAGGACGCTTTGCCAGAGTGCGTGTGTGTGTGTTGTCTTGTCTGTCGTCGTAGTTTGGACTTTTTTTGAGGTTCTTGTGTTGGAAGTTGGAGATGGTGGACAGATTTTGTAGGAATGGTTGATTTATTTTCTTTGGAATGGTGAGATTGAATAGGCTTTTGGCCTTGTTACCTAATTGTGCATAATTTATCCCATTAATTAATAATAAATTCTAGTGCTAGTGGTCTCATTCAATAATTGTGCTCACAGAACTGTTTCAAAATGAGTTACGGACGCCCACCTCCTCGTATAGAGGGTATGGTTTCATTGAAAGTTGATAATCTAACATATAGGACGACTCCAGAAGATTTGCGTCGCGTTTTCGAAAGATGTGGAGAAGTGGGCGACATTTATATTCCAAGAGATAGATTCTCCAGAGAAAGCCGAGGATTCGCATTTGTCAGGTTAGTAACAATTAATTTTCTGTGTATTCACAGGGTTAAATCAAAGCTATAAATGGACTAAAGTTGCAGTTTTGACATCTAAATTCACTTGAATGAAATAATTGAAGTGATAAGTATACGATATTATATTTGTCAGGGTACAAATTTAATGTGATGTATTGATTTTACTACCCTTTGGAGCGACACAATTGTGTCAGTTTTAATCATCGGAAGCTCTAAATTATTTACAACATCCAACTGCTTTGAGTTTCAATTAAACTATGTTTGTTTTAATTGAACAAACATCTTAAAAGTCCTCTTAAATTCTGAATTTAAGCTAATTATTGTGAATGATTACAAAAACCAACTTTTTTTCTTAGCTAGGTTAGTTTATTTATAGCACCTTCTCGCTTGTATTGCATGTCTTATCTATAACAAAACATACCAATCATCGGTTACCTACCGAATAAAACACCTACCGAAACCAACATTATTTCTTAGCTAGGTTAGTATTTATTTATAGTACCTTCTGCCTTGTATTACATGTCTTATTTCTAACAAAACATATCAATTGTCGGCCACCTACCGAATTATAGATCCCCACATTTCTAACCTACAAAATGAGCGTCTGCTTCAATAGAAAATTAACATCATGGCAGCTTTCTATTTGGTTTACTTTTTTAGTCATTATCTTTACAAGTAATTAGGGCCGTTGTTGTGAACGTTCCTTCAGTGTCTCTTGTCTCGAGTCGCTTGAAATGCCTCTATTTCAAATGCATTAAAAGAGGCCGTATTTATGAACATTCCTTCAGTCTTTTGACTAGAGGGACTCTTGAAATGCATTTATTCTAAATGTATTTCAAGAGACACTGAAGAACGTTCACTTCGCCCTCAGAATTGTATAGGAAGGTCAAGAAAAGGTACTATGACGCTTGGAGAACGCTTCGTCAGCGGACAGTTCACGTGTCGTGTTCCGTTTCTTGCAGTTTCTTGTTTGCATTTTATCTCAATTTTGTAATTTAACATTGTGTTTTTTCTAGGTTCTACGACAAGCGTGATGCTGAGGACGCGTTGGACGCTATGCATGGACGTCTGCTGGACGGACGTGAGCTGCGTGTCCAGATGGCTCGCTATGGACGCCCCACGTCGCCTTACCGTCGCAGTCGTAGGAGGCGGTAAGCTGTAACTCGTCGCATTATTCGAAACTTTCTCTTTTATGCTACTGTAACAACACACTAGCATGCAGCTATTGTGAACTGTTGTGTAACCTTGGTAGTAGGCATTGAATTGTAAACAGAATCGTGCTATTGTCTCGCGAAAATCACAGTCGATTGATGTGGAAAGTTTCATTTGTTTTTGAATTATGAGAATTTATTTCATCAACATTTTAAATTTACAAAATAGATAACACATTTCCAAGATACATAGTGAATTACCTTAGAAATCCCCTTAGATAACCTATTTCATTAGAAACTCATTCTGCCGAATAGACGTTATTATGAATGGTATTGTTAGTATGATATCGCGGTTGAAAAACGAAAATTACGAAATCTAAATTTCAAACTGGACAAATTCTTGATTTTAGACTGTAGATACACTTATTAATATATCTATGTTTCAGACATTAATAGATATTATCGCGCACTATTATCATTTCCATTACAAATAATATACAAAACAATTTTAAAACAAGACATACTTCTCGGCTTAATCAATGGCCGTCGGTCGTTTTTCAGACACTGAAATAATCTATCTTGACAAATTTTATTTGAAAAATTTGTATTTAAACAAGTTATAGTAGGCTACTTTATTTAGGATGGATTCAAGGTTAATAAAATAAGATTGTTCCATAACTCGCTCAATTTAGCAAATTAGAAGTCATGACGTCACTCTGTTCAGAATTACCCTTAACTTGCACATTTCAGCACCATTTGTACACTTTTTCAGTACACTAAAATGGAGTGATAGCCGAGAGCCGTAGCAGGTATCTGTTCAATCAGAGATAAGCTACGAAACTCTTGGGCCATGTTAGTGAGGGTGACCGATTGGGATTGGCCAGCAAAAAAGACTGTTCTCTGCTGTGTAATCACTTGCTAGTAGTTCGGAACCCACCTAAAATTGTAGGTCCAACTCATCAATCACCATCATCCAATTCATTACCCACGCACAGGTCTCAGACCTATGTTGGCTTCACCCTCCGGAAAAAAGTTTTCGCTTATCATAGACTTGACCCTATATCTTCATCAGCTGGCAATGATACGGGCTTCTGGTAAAATGGGTATATATGGAACACTTGGGGCCCGTATTTATGAACGTGACTTACGTTGATCTAAGCATGACTTGGAAAGGCTCTATTACATTTAACGTGGTCACAAGCTAGCCTAAAATTGTCTAAGAACGGATTTGAGACACCAATTATAAGGCACGACTTGACTTTTAAGTTAAGAAGATGTTTAAGTAAGGTTCATAAATACGAACTTTAGTTTAAGCTTGACTTATACTCGATGAGTTTACGAGCTGAAAAGTGAAGTTATAAGCCGACCCAGTTGTCCCTGAAACATTTAGGTAGTGTAAATTCTTATATTAGTGTAAATCAGAGTTGTTTAATGTAAATTATTAATGTTAAATTATTTATCAGGAGCCAGATCTTTTTTGTGGGAGCTGGGTTGGCTTTTAGTATTACAGCTGCTCGCTGTCTTGAACCTGTTAGTGTAAGTATGACTTATTGCGTCTAAGTCTGACTTATCCAAGTCTGTCTTCGATAAGTCACGTTCATAAATACGGGCCTTGGGGTTATATGTGAATATTATAAATTGATGTTTTTCCACTATGATTCAAGCTAAATTGAGTATCTAATTTTAAAAGAACTTAATTTGACATATTTTCTTTACTTATTTGAAGTCTTAAATTATGAAAATTAAAAATATTGTTCCATATATCCCCATGTGACGGCTCAATGCTATTGAACTGAAAAAGTCATACCCTTATCATTCTTACAGTTCGCAAAAAAAGAAACAACTTTGTTTTTAATAACCCGGGGATGGACTGTCCCGTTCAAAAATTCATCATGTATTGTATCTCTTATGCACTAGTCAGATGTAATCAATAAATTATAATTGATTGAAATGATATCACCATGTGCGTTTTTTTTTTTGCAGATCACGCTCCCGCTCCCGGCGTCATTCGCGCTCCCGCTCCCGTTCGAGATCCCGTCGTCGCTCCTATTCGCGCTCTCGCTCGCGGGGAGGGAGCCGTAGTCGCTCTCGCTCTGACAGCAAGAGTTCGCGGGGACGCTCTCGCTCTCGCTCCAAGTCTGGAGGAGGTGCTAACGGAGGAGGAGGTCGCTCCAAGTCTCGCTCCCATTCCAAGTGAGACAAAGAGAGAGAGAATGAGAGAGTGACGGCAGGCTGCTAGTACACAGGTTGGTGCACTTGTATTTGTTCTTTGAAATTTCACAAGAATAACAATGTCTTCATCATTCAATGATTGTAGAACATTCAAAGAAAAAATGTATAAGAAAAAGTTAATATTATGATATAAAGAATCACATGAAGGGACAATAATTGATTTAAGATAGGGGCCTAGTAACTATTAATATAATAAACAGATATTATGTGTTACACTTGTTTATTTTATTTTCTCATCAAAATTTCACAACAATAACAATTATTCAGATAAACATATATTTTTATTGGTCAACAAATATAGAAATTCATTGTCCTCATCATACAATAATTGAGAACAACCAGAGGAAATATTTTATGTAATGTAAATGATTGTTCTCAATATTATTTCTTGACTTGTGTTTTAATTTACCTTCATTTGCTATTACTGAGATGGTGGCAGTGATTATTTTGATTATATTGACCTTTGCAAAACATTCAACGTAATGTACATGCGAAAAATAAATTTATTGTTAATCACGGAACTCTGGCTGGCTTGATTTCCATCAAACTTGAATATTTCTCATAATTAGCCCATTCACCTCATTACCCACGCACAAGTCTCCAGACTCATATGCAATAAAACAACTAATAATTGAAGATAGTAGCCATTAAAATTTAAGGAAAAGAATATTTTACAACTAGTGTCTATAACTTAGTAAGACAGAACAGAATATACAAATATTTACAAATAGGCAAGTGAAGTAAAGGAAAATGCTTCAGAAGTTGAAAACCAAACATTTCAATAGAAAAGATCAAGTTTCAAAGAAAAATAGAAAAATTAATGAGTTTTTAAATTCTGTATTGTACGAATAAAGAATATATATCTATATAGGAAGAGAATATACATATGGGAAACAGGTATAGAAAATTCTATTCGTGGCTAACCAGATGGCGAGTATACGCCAAAACTTTCCAAATTACAGTTTATAAGCATTTATTTACCCCAATATGTTCTCTGATAAATGAATCTTGAACACCAAATTTATATCGAAATCGTGCCAGACAAAATAATATGGTCGTCAGTCTCTGACTTCCTATTTGGCTTAGATACGCCATCTCCTAAGTCACTTACCGTGCATTCATTATTATAGTAACTTTTTGTTGTAAATTTAACGACTTTAGAAGAATTGTAGTTTTTGTATAATGTGGTCAAAAAGTTTGTGTGTTTTAACTGTTCATTGAGGATGTCTTGTTTATTGTGTGTGATGTGTTTGTAAATTTCAAATTGTTTCAAGGTGTTGAGTTCGTGTCCTTAAGATGTTATTTTATATTATGTAGAATGTGTAGGTTGGTAGTGATGTCAGTAAAAGTGTGTCCATTTTGAATGATTTCGGTCTGCAAAAGTCTGTTTCTGTTTTTGTATGTAAAGCTGGGCATTCACGTTCCAACTTGCAGTACCACTTGCAGTACTGCTAGTAGTACTGCTAGATGGATAGTCGACTCCACTCACGCTCCTACTTGAAATCCAACTTTATTTCAAGTCAGCTGTGAACGTCGCTCTCGAGCCGAAAAATGTAACCGAAGTTGCCCGATGTTGCCCGAAGGTCATACACTGATTGAGATCCAACGCCCCCACACGCGTTCCAACACCGTCGAAATTCGGAAGTTGTCCCTCTAGTCGTCCATCTACAATTCCAACCATCCAACAAGCCCATTCACGTTCCGTTTTCGGATCCAACCTTGGAGGTTGGACTGCAAGTGGTACTGCAAATCGGAACGTGAATGCCCAGCTTTAGGCTTGTAAATGTTCTTTGTAGCGTTGTTTAAATTTGTGAGTACATTTTTAATATATTCATAATCTAATACTGACTGCAAGTCGTTAAATTTACAACAAAAAGTTAATATTAACAACGCAGATCGTTATCAAACAAGAAATCCATCATTATAGTGTAGCGCTCTTTTCTTGCACAATGTAGAAGCTGTTACAGTACTGTAGTAGTTTTGTATATTTTTGTGTTAAATTATTTATATTATTGAGAGAAAAAATCGTTGATTCTTTTTGTTTCAGCAAGAAGCTCAGTTAAGCAGACGATTCTAGAGAAGAAAACAGCCGGATTGAAAGGAAATGCATACATAGCTGCAATGCTGGCTTCTTGGCCCAAGGTACCACGTGGTTTTTCTTACTGTACAATAATTATTTCATTCATTATTATTTCTAATTATATTTCATAGACTGACAAGTGGCGTTTAATACCAGTATGTTTATTTCTAACGATCAATTTGGAAAGTACTTTAAAAAGTTTGAAATTATCTGCAATTCATGTAGAAAAGGTAGTCGACTTCCTTTTTTGAAATTCGTTGCTGAATATGTTATCAATTTTGACTTTGATTTTTTATCCCACCTAATCAGTTTCAAACCATATTATATTTACTTCATATCTATGTTTAGAGCAATTTGTAAGAACAAGATTAATGTCTAGCATCTTAGTGTGGACTTTTTTCAAGATTAAATAATTGGTGAGGGATTTTTTTCGTAAATTTGATTGTCAATCTGTTTTCTATTTGAAATTGAATGCCATCTCCGAGTTTAAATAGTTAGTTGTATAGATTATTTTGTTGCTCTCTTATTTGATTAGGTTTTTTTCAATTTGTGACCACAAATTATGATTCCAAAGTGAGTTATGTTTAATTTCTCGATGATTGATTTTTGTGGCGAGGTTTTGATTTTGGTTGTGTATCATTTGGAATGTTCATCATTGATATCAAAACTGTAATTTTTCTCAGTTATCACCGATAATTTTCAGCGTTGTTTATCTTATCAATTGTTTTTTAAAATTATCAATTCACAATTAATAACAAGGAATTTTAATCTTTAAATTTTTTTTCATTTATTAACTTTATAAATATAGTGGCATTACCTCAAACATTGAATAGGCTGTTAATCTATAATAATAATATCAACGTACTTTGAATAAAAGTTAATTTAGTATTCTAGTTTGGAAACCTATTTACCATATAAAATAGAATGCACTTTGGTTAATTGGAACAATTAATGTTATACCTTTAATACAAACAGTTGCTAGGTAAGTAATTTAGTTGAGAACTATATAGCGAATGATGAAAATGAATCTAGTATAATATATAAATCTTCACTAACTCTTTAAAATAGAACATTTGATTTTTAAATGTAGCATTAAGCTAGGGGTCTGCATGTGCAATGAGCAGGGTTTTGAGGGTACTCAACATTTTTTCTAGTTGAATTGAATTTGTTCAATAAATTTGGTAAATTTCTTTAACACTGTTAACCACATTACAATTTCACATTGTTTGATGTTTGAGTATAACTCCATAGATTGAACAACATTTTATCATAGTATCAATAAATATAAATGAACATAATTGATGGTGAAATTAATTCGCTAGTTGATTGATTCATTACAGTTCACAGCAGTTGTTTAACTGCATGTAACGTATATTCTCTAAATATTCGAAACTATTTATTTTGAAATTTCATTCAAAAGTGTGTTGGTCTAAGTGAATTGTCAAGTTCACTAATTAGATTCATAGCCCATAAACATGTTTTTCTTGCCTGTGTTAATATGAACAATGTATTTGTAAGAGCTACGATATTGTCCAGCTAGTTTTATTATTTTTAGTGTGTCAATGTGGTGATTTTCAATTTTATTTGGTTGTAGTGATATGTGCTGTCAGTTCTTGTAATAATCATGATAACTTATTGAAATTATTCACAAATAATTATTGTCTGGTAATGTAGAAAATAAGTTTGTTCTATCTTGTTTTGGAAATTAGTTTTTGAGTTTGATTATGAAAGTTTTTGGAGTAGTTTAGATGAATCCAATATGTATAAATATATAAGACATGATGAAAATTGAGTAACATGGTGTTTAATTGGTTATTTTGATCAATTTCCTGAGATTTTTTCTTTTATTTACGTGTATCTCGAATTCTTTATTAGTTTTACATTTTGAAATCTAGTATTTCTATTTACTTGGTGTAAAAACAACGGATTGATTGTCATTCCATCAATAATTGACACTATCAATATGAATTAAATGATCTGATTATTGCAATATAAGTAACTTATTAATAATGTAGGATCTCTCATTGTTTAAAATTGGGAAGACTTGTGTATGCATAATCAGCTTGGAGAGGGTAGTTATTAAAATTCAAAAGATATTAAGGGTTCTGATCAATTCATTCCTAATTTCGCTATCTTGTAACTTGAAAGCTGTTGTTGAAAATTACATTTCAGAACTATATATTGTACAACAACTTCTCGGTGGTTTGGAACCCACCTAAAACTGTAGGTACATCTCATCAATCACCATCATCCAATTCATTGCCCACGCACAGGTCTCAGACCTATGTGGGCGTCATCCTCCCAGGAAAAAAATCGATTGAGAAATAATTGATTTGTGCTATGGTACTTTATAAGATTAAGACTTCATTGCTATTATAAAACAAACTACAGTTAATTGATACAAAATAGTATTATTATTACAAATTGAAAATTATAAAATTAAACAGAATGGGTATTTGTAATATTATTACAAGATTAATACACAACATTATTACAAGTTGAAAAATAATGAAACATAATGGGTGTTAATTCATTATAAGATTAATAATAGCCTTCCAGAACATAGTTTTCATTTGTAATTTGGTTAAGCATTCGAGTTACATGTTAGCAATATTAGGAATAATAGCCTTCCAGAATATAGTTTTCATTTGTAATTTGGTTAAGCATTCGAGTTACATGTTAGCAATATTAGGAATGTAAGTCTACTGCATTTATATTACAAATACTGTAGATAAATGGCTACTTTTTCTTAATTTCTGATCTACTAATTCAATACACTTCAAAATGAATTATTCTGCAAGCAGTCTTCTTATAAAGCTGCTTGTACACTTATTTTGCGGCTATTTTTTGTAATTCCTGAACTATTATTTGACTAAATTTCACAATTTATTGCACCGCAAGCAGTATTTTTATAAGGCTGCTTGTAGAGTTATATTGTGGCTAATTTTTGTAATTTCTGATCTATTAATTTACAATAATCTAATGTAATAATTTATTATCTGATTATTTCACAATTTATTACACCACAAGTAGTCTTATAAAAGGCTGCTTGTTGTGACTAAATGTTATTGCTTGAGGCAAATCTAACGTTGTGTTTTGATGGTGCAGGCTTATGCAATGCAGAGGGTGCAGTGCTGAGAGTATTGCTGTGTTGGTGATGTTGGTGTGTTGCTGTGGTGGGGAGGAGGAGGAGGAGAAAGAGGCGGGGAGGAGTAGAGGAGGAGAAGAAGGAGAGAAGGGGTGATAGAGTGCAGTCTCAGTGCAGAGATGTAGCTGCGGGTGCTGCTGCCATCATGTGGTGCTGATAGCTGTTTGCTGATGGCCTGCTGATAGCTGATGGCCAGCTGGTAGCTGTTTGCTGATGGCCAGCTGGTAGCTGATTGCTGATAGCTGATGGCCAGCTGGTAGCTGATTGCTGATAGCTGTTTGCTGATGGCCAGCTGGTAGCTGTTTGCTGATGGCTAGCTGGTAGCTGATTGCTGATAGCTGATGGCCAGCTGGTAGCTGTTTGCTGATGGCTAGCTGATTGCTGATAGCCAGCTGTTAGCCGATTGCTGATAGCTGAAGCAGGCCCAGTGTAGCAGGTGGCATCGTACTAAAGCAGCCATGGGGATGAATGGGGCCTGTTTTGTAGCAAAATACAGAGCATTCAAATACAAAATGTTCTTCGGTGCCATAAGAATAGGGGCTATAAAAAGGTTTCTCTACAGTTACTAGGGGCTTTTTATGCAATCATTGTAATGCAAAAAAGCTGTTTCCTGCATTGTTTCACTGTGCCACACTCCAGCTGACTTTGTCACACTCCAGGTGCAACAACTGTGAAACTAGAGCTGAAAGTATCTTGGTGCAGGAACTATTCCACACAAACCATAGGCGATGGATCTTGTGCTTTGCACACTAGTTATACAATAGTTATTTGTGTGACTAATGCTCAAAGAAGCACTTTTTTATGTGAGAATTGCATTATGCATGACCTGCTGGCGGGTGTGGAATAGTTTATGAATTGCAGCTAAGATACTTTGAGCATAAGCTACATATTGAATTTTTCCTACAGTTGTCGCACCTGGAGTGTGGCAAAGCCAGCTGGAGAAAGTGCAGGAATCAGCTGTTTTGTGTTCTATAATGAGTGCATAAATAGCCGCTATGTTGGGTAACTGTAGGAAAATAACTAATTTCACTTACAAGAATGAAACATAAACTAGCACTTCAGTTTTTCCACATACATTGGGCAGTAATTTAACAATTTTTCTACTATGTGTAGACATTATGTTGTAAAATTCCATATGGGGTATTTGTCCTGCGACAGCTTGCTAAATTAAATGGCAAAAAGTTTCGTTTTACAGCTTATCATGGGCTCTTACTGTCATATATTATGCTATCTTAGTATGGGTGTAATTCATATCAAACTTGATAGGGTGTTTGAGATCCAAAAGAAAGCTCTTAGGTGTATGGAAAGAGTAAATAGGTTAGATTCATGTAGGACGTTGTTCAAGAGATTGGTCTCCTTGCTTATAACCTTGCTAATATGTGTATGAAGCTGATTTATATGTAAAAAAGAGTGATATTAAACAAAATCTTGACGTACACGATTATAATACAAGAAGCCGGTGAGTCCCAATAGTACCTTATTCAAACAAATACCTATTGGTAGGAAGCTCTACAACAAGCTAACGCAGTTTTTAAAGAGTCTTAAAAATATAGAAATATTTAAAAAACAATTGAAATATATTCAGTCGATAATATTTTTTATAGCGTTCCTTTCACATCAAAATTAAGCCTCACTTCAACTAAATAGTAATATTATGGTAACTAGTGTATAATATTGTATAATTGTTGATCTGACTTGTCTTATACTCCTTAACTGGAGTCTCCAAGACGTAATTACAAAAAAAGGAAATGCTGTCATTTTTTGCGATCTCTAGACATGTGTCCTATCCAGCGCTAAGGCAATGAGGTACAGACTGTTGAACATTGTAATGGAAATGGGCTGGAAAGCCATTTTTCTGAAATTGTTGAGTAGCTAAGGCATAAGGCCAGGTTTTCCTAGCTCCGCACTTTGGCATAGCACACTGCGCACCAGTCTTACCAGACTCAAGCTTAAAGATTGATTTGGCTCAAAATTACTGTACGTTCAATTGTTACATATGACTATTACAATATTTTTAATTTTTATGTATAGTAATTACCGTACATTTAATTGGTGCATACGGTAATTTTAATCCATGCCACCCACAATTATTTAGTTTGAGTATGGCAATACTGGTGCGCAATGCGCTATGCAAAAAGTGCGGAGCTAGAAAAGAGCCCAGCTTAGTGGTTTGTTCATTCTTGTAAGTGAAATACTTTGATGTCCTGAATTTTTATAACCCCTAAGACAAAATGAAACGTCCTGCCCAATTTTCGAGTAAGAACTATATTAGTTTGTACTTTGCTTTGAAACAGGACCGTGGTGTTGTGGTGTCCCAAGCACTTCCATGGGCTTTTTTCTCTCCTCTTCAAGGGGGAATGGATGATGGGGGGAATGGGAGGGTATGTCAGGTGTGATAGAGGGGGGGGATTGTGTTGGGGAAGGTATTCTATACTCTTCTGGCTAAGCTATAAGGTAAGGTCTCTACAGATGAAATTGCTTGAAAATAACTGATTTGTAACTAAAATCACTCTATCGTGTGAATTGAATGCTACTGAGACTTAGTGCAAATAGAAACGCAGTCTTGGTGACATACTGTGGAACACGTAAATGAATTAGATTTCAACCTAGCGGTTCTGTTTGTGCAGTCTTATTCAATTCTGTGTGTCACAAAAAGTCACCCTGTCAATTGAATGCTACTGAGACATAGAAACGCAGTCTTGGTGACATATTGTGGAGCACGTAAATGAATTAGATTTCAACCTAGCGGTTCTGTTTGTGCAGTCTTATTCATTTCTGTGTGTCACAAAACGTCACCCTGCGTCACATCATGAAGCCTTCGTTCCGCCAGGGCTAAGTGAAACAGGGTGAATGTTTGTAAAAAACCTAAATGAGTTGGACTTCAGCCTTCCTTCTTTTTGTGCAGTCTAATTCATTCCCTTATTTCATAAAACGTCGTCGTGGTATCAAGCCTGTGTTTGTATTTGTACCGTAACTTATAGCTTACGTTATGATGTTGAAGGTCCATCTTGTTTCCACTAATATGTATTATAAACTTGAAAAACACTTTTGAATGGAAATTGACTCACGTTATGGCGTGACGGCCGTTTCGCTCTGTTGTCTAGAGCATCATCAGACGACCCACAGTACACTGATCAGTGTACTGTGGGTCGTCTAATGATGCTCTAGACAACAGAGCAAAACGGCCGTCACGCCATAACGTGAGTCAATTTCCATTCAAAAGTGTTTTTTAAGTTTATAATTATAGCTTACCTTTCTTTTTTTGAAGCCCTCATAGGCCTGAGACCTGTGCGTGGGTAATGAATTGGATGATGGTGATTTATGAGTTGAATCTACAGTTTTAGGTGGGTTCCGAATCACCGGGAAGTGATTTTACAGAAGAGAATGTCGTACCTTTTACACAAACTTCGTCACAGATCAGTTAATATTTGACAGTTTTTTGTGTAAACTTCTTTTTCATCTCCTCTTCAAGTTTATGGTGGAAATTATTTATTTAAGTTATAAACTTGTCGGATAATATGAAGAAGGGAAATCTAGGTAATTTAAGCCTGGTTTACACGGGTCGAGTAGAGTGGGCGAGTCAGTATGCGAGTTGACACTCGCCCTCCTACTCGCTTGATGTAGACAGATCGGCGAGTCGAGTAGCGGGCGAGTCAGAAAAACCGGTCAGTTGCAGGGCGAGTCAAGTGGTTTAGTTGGGAAGCGAGTTACTCGGCCCAGTAGCTACCCCCTCCACCACAATTTGCCCCAGCGAAACGTCTGTTCAGTTTTGAGGTTAGGTGAAGAGTTTGTCTGGTGGTTCACTGTTTTAACTGGAAACTAGAAATGAAGTGGACTGAAGAGGAGACAGTGATGTTTGTAGGTTTATACCAAGACAATGAATGCTTATGGAATATGCGAATTCCACAATATAAAAATAAATAAAATAAAAAAGAAGGGTTTGGATTAGCTGAAGCCAAACAAAAAATCAAAAACCTAAGATCAACTTACAAGCAAGAACAGTTGAAAACTGTGGTTCGGAACCCACTAAAACTGTAGGTCCAACTCATTACCCACGCACAGGTCTCAGACCTATGTGGGCTTCATCCTAAAAAAAATAAAACTAAAACTATTGCCTGTGGCCAAAAAGTTGAGGGTAACTTCTAACTTGATTTGGGAGGGGATAGCATCTCTCATAACAGAATCTTGTTTTGATATTCTAGGAGTTACCATATCTAAAAGTGACTCAAACATTTCAGGAGTCATCCTCAACACAGATATGTACTCTTTCACATCTTCTACGGCAAGTTCGCGTAGCAAAAGAGAGGACGCCCCAAGAGTGTCTCTTCTTTTTAACCAATCTTTAATCCATAATCTAGGTTCTTTGTTAATTTCCTCTTCCAAAACGTCATCTATTTCTTCTAATATAACCTCATAGGCTCTTTTAAAACACTTTTTAACTTGGGCCTTAAACTCTTGGCGAGCCATTATATAAACTCACAACGTTAAAACTAAAGCTGTCTGTCAACAGTCACGCTCTGAAATGTGATGCGTGTGGACATCTGGTCGAGTACTGAGGCGAGTTCAAACAAAACAACAACTGGGCCCAGTGACTGGGCCGAGTAGCTCGCCCGAAGTACTCGACCCGTGTAAACCAGGCTATAGGGACAGTCATACAGAAGGCAACAAAGAATATTAAATTTTAGAAAGTTTAGAGATGGGACTTTGAAAACCTATTCAACTTCTATTTGGATATAGTAACTATTGTAATTGAGCCATTAGCTAGGAGTACTGGAATTTATAATTCTAATTAAGGGATGGGAAAATCTGTGCAACTTCTATTTAGGTACAGTATTTTAATAAATTGACACATCTTACGGAGAGTACTGGAAAATAGGGGTTATCCATTATTCAGAGAATTTGCATGATTTGTTCCGATGCAAGATGGACGTTACTCTTCAATGGGACAAGTGATTGAAGACAACTCGATTTTTGTTTGAACATTGCGGTAAGTAATAAGCATTTGAATTATTTGTTTATAATAATATTTTAAATATTGTCATGATATCTCTGTATTATGTTTTTAAAGAGAGTTTGAGTTGAACTACGCTGAAGATGATTCACGTTCTAACCTAACCACTCTATGTATCAAGCTGCTCTACAACTACAACATCGTGCATTCATAGCATGTGGAGGCGTAGAGTGTTCAGGTTAGAATGAGCATAGCTTTGCTCAAACTCTTCGATATATCTCAATGAAGTACGGTACGCTGTTGTAAATATTTATGGTGTAATCTAGTGTGTTTTGGAATGATGAGCTTATCAATGCAGTATCCTTTCATATCAAAATAATATAAAATAAGCCTTACCTCAACTAATTGATATAGTAATTATTGTAACTAGTGTATAATATAGTATAATTGTTAATCTGACTTGTCTTATACTCCAGGGGTGCCCACCCCCCCTAAGCCTCATGACGCACCCCCCCTAAAGTTAGCACCAATCCCCCCTCCCCCCATAAATTAGGCCCCCCCCCAAAAATGCGAAAAGAGCCCCCCGTATTCTTTCTAAAACTAAAAGAAGATTTATAAAACTATTGAAAAAATTCAAACCCAGTCGATAATATACAAAATGTATGTACCGTATATTTCTTGAGATTCTTTACATAGCTAACATTTTTTTGTAAAGGTAAAAAAGAAATATCAATGAAATGAATTTATGAACTTCTGCTCAACGAACTTAATTGCAAAATAGCTAAATAAGAATTTGAACCTAAATGGTTTTTAAACAATAAAATATTATTACAAATACACAATGTTCAATAAAAATGAAATACCTATAAGTTTATGTTCGGTGTCCCAATTACATTAAGGTTAAATAATTCTAAAAAGTTGTTCATTTAAAGGAAGTGAAAACAATGAGTTAATAACTTCATTTGTAAAAGACAAAAATTCAAAATACTAAGACATTTATTGGACAGTAGTTAAACAACAGGTTATTTACTTAGTGTAGTATCTTGGGAGAATTTATGTATGGATGAAGTACATAAAAGGCACACATTTCATGTATAGTTATTTACAACACACAATCGAAAGAAGTGTCTTTCAAAAACAAAATAAAGACATAGTTATGAAAAATTACTGAATTTTTAGTATTTAGTAAGTTTTTCAAAAGCAGTTCTTACTTATTAGTAAGTAGTTATCGTAAAATACATGAAAAACATCAACAGTTTGAAGACAAACATTTTAAATTTGTAGACTGTGACCATCTACAAGTTAGCTAGGCACCTTCTAAGTTTTTTTTTTTTTTGAGGATGAAGCCCACATGGGTCTGAGACCTGTGCGTGGGTAATGAGTTGGATGATGGTGATTGATGAGTTGGACCTACAGTTTTAGGTGGGTTCCGAACCACCGGGAAGTGATTTTCAGCAGAGAACATTGTCTTTTTTGCTGGCCAATCTAATCGGTCACCGTTACAAACAGGACCTACGAGAACGCAGCTTATCTGATTGAACAGATACCTGCTACGGCTCGCGGCTATCACTTCCCTCTAAAATCTATTGTTAAATCTATCTCTCTAAACCCCACATAGAAGTTTTTGGGATGAGGAAACAGAAAACCTTTCAATTATTTCTTCGTTAGAAATAGACTCAAGTACATCTGCACAAGTTCCTGCACAAATCCTAAACATTATTATTTTAGCTAATTCATATTGAATTGTATAATAATAATAATAATAATTATAAATATATTTTCATTAATTGACATTCTATCTGGTGACTTCTTAGTATATTTTTTAATGTTGTCACGTTAAACACGGTTTCAATCAACTTTACGACCCCCCCCCAAAACGTTTTTTGGACCCCCCCCCCCAAGAATTTCAATGACGCAGTCTGCGTCATAGCCCCCCCCTGTGGGCACCCCTGTATACTCCTTAACTGGAGTCTCCAAGACGTAATCTACAAAAAAGCAGGTCAATAATTATAAAGAATAATTTAATAACACAGGAATTCGAAGTTAATAAATTCTGTTTCAATAATTATATTTTGCCAATGGTGGACGGCCATGAATAATTCAAACAATTCATTATTTTGAACAAAAATTTACAGTTTTCATCATATTATGTAATAGGCTACACATCATGACAGAATAAAAATATAAACTTGAAAAAACACTTTTAAATGGGAATTAACTCACGTTATGGCGTGACGGCCGTTTCGCTCTGTTGTCTAGAGCATCGTCAGACGACCCACAGTACACTGACCCAGTGTACTGTTTGGTCAGTGTACTGTGGGTCGTCTGACGATGCTCTAGACAATAGAACGAAACGGCCGTCACGCCATAACGTGAGTTAATTCCCATTTAAAAGTGTTTTTTTAAGTTTATATTACATATTAGTGGAAACAAGAATAAAAATGCTATGGTCATAATTATAATAATTTCTTCCAGACGAGCTGAAATAAAGGGAACGTACTGTTTGCTAAATTGAAACAACTTGCTCGCAAGCAGGAGAGCAAATTCGCAGAGGTTGGGGCTTCAAAATAGACCTTTAAGTAATTTGATAACTACTTTTAAGGTTCTTGTACATTAAAATAATTTCCCCTTTTGTTAAGATCTGAATAAACTCTGTGACTAAGCCGCTATAACATTGCGCTAGTTTACTAACAAGCCTGAAAGACTACGCTAGTTTACTAGCTAACAAGCTTGCAAGACTACGCTAGTTTATTAGCTAACAAGCCTGCAAGACTACGCTAGTTTACTAGCTAACAGGCCTGCAAGACTACGCTAGTTTACTAGCTAACAAGCCTGCAAGACTACGCTAGTTTACTAGCTAACAAGCCTGATACTACAAGTCGAACCGGCTCCTCCCATCAGACTTGACACTACGGTATCATGCTCGCCTTATGGCCTTTGGTGGAAGGGCAGCTGGGTCGGCTTGTAGTGTTGCTACTCGCTGGCTTGTTAGCTAGTAAACTCGCGCAGTATAATCGACGCTTTAACGTTTAAAACTTGGGAAACGTACATAACCACAGAACTTAATTTTTTTATTCAAGCACAAGCACAAACAAAAAATTTTTTTTTCATTCTAGAACACAAGAGAACATTTCAGTATCCTTTGTTACTTCAAGCTGATGTCAACAATTAATCTGGGAAACGGTACTTTGCTTTTATCAATATTTGTTATATTTTTCAAATATAATATAATTATATATATTTTTTTTCTAATGCATTCTTATAGTTCCAGCTAATCGGAGACTTCCTATGATCGTTTCAAGAGTAGCTTCCAGTTGATGAGCTTCACAGGGATTATACAGCTTTAATTAATCAATATTCAATTTTTCTTGTAGTTTATTTCAGGTAGAGATGAATTCAGTCGATCTTATCTCTTTGAAGTACTGTTTTTTCTTTCAAATAAACGGATTATTTTAAACAGAAGTCTTTCATTTGAAATCATGTGTAAGTTTAATGAGTAGTTGTGATAATAATAATGATAAACTAAACAATCTAATATCAAAACTGACTGTATTTCTGTTTAAGCTTCATCTTATTTGATGAGAAGATGAAGCTTCTCCTCTGAAGTGAAATACATTTCTCCAGTATAATTTAAATAGATATACAGTCAGTTTTGATATAGATTGTTCAAGTATTGCGTCTTGGAAAACATCACAGATTTCAACTTAACCAAGATTGAAGTATCTTGGGTTCAGTATGGTAGCAAGATATAATTTCGGGCTTTACTACTTTATATCCTTACATCGTACCGTAACTAAATATCGCCCACTTACTTTCTAAGCCCCTTATCTAATTTTTTTTGCTGATGAAGCTCACAAGAATCAGACTTGTGTGTGGTTGCAATGATGTAAATATTTTCAAATCTTGAAAACACAGTGTATGGCATCTATTAATCTTTCTATCAAGTTATTAAAGTAAATAAAATGTCAAGGAATTGGTAGATTTGGTTTTTGATTTTGAAAATCATGCAGAAAATTAATTGGTGCACCCAAAGATTGTAGCTGTTGTATTGAACCCTGAGATATTTCCGTTCATTTTGGTATTATTCCTGGTATCAGAAACTATACTATTGTCATGTAAAAAAATTGATATTGTGTAAAAAACTGATATTTTGGAAAAACTTGTACTGTAGTATTCATATAAATTGGCAGCTTGTAGAAGATGGGAGGACTTGCTACATCTGAACCCAACTGCTGCCAAGTTATATGGAAACTACAGTAATCTTTCTTGCAACACGGAACTAACCTTGAGTTAGAGTCAGTCCCTAAGCGCTGAAGATGAACTACCGCGCTCGAAACGCGTCCATGACGTCGTCTTCATTACGAGATAATACTTTTTACATGGCAATGCTGAATTCGGTAATGAATAACAACAATTAGAAGGTACTGTATTAACCCTAATTGTTGAAGGTATGAGATTACTTAATATAATTAGTATTTTAGAAGGGTTTTTGCAATTTTTCACCCTTACAAAACTCTAATTATTAGTCTACAAGTTGTCTCATAACTTCAAAATATGGGAAGTACAGTAAATTCAATGCTTATCGCTTTAATACGTTGATGTTATATACTTAATTATTTGAATTACTTTATTGTATTTGGGTATTGGATACGATTTTTTCCGGAGGATGAAGCCCACATAGGTCTGAGACCTGTGCGTGGGTAATGAATTGGATGATGGTGATTGATGAGCTGGACCTACAGTTTTAGGTGGGTTCCGAACCACCGGGAAGTGATTTTACAGCAGAGAACAAGAGTCATTTGTGCAGAATATGGTGTTGAGCTGGAAAAGCACCAAGAGTGCTCGACAAGTGAAGCATCAATGCTCGATGATCACCATCGCAAAATGTAACTCATGCTGTGGAGTGGAGTATTACACTTGGGAGCAGTGTGAATACCACCAATCAACAGCAGTGGCGTAACTAGAGCTGACTTATGGGGGGGGGGGGGGGGGTTTGACAAAAATGTCAAGTGTATTCCTCATTAGGCTATAGCCTGTGTGGAGGAATGGTTTGTCTCTCAACATCAGAAATTATACAGTAAATAAGAAAAGACAATAACAATATCTTATAAAATAGAACTAAAATACTGCTGCTATGAACTAATGACAGTTATATATACTATACAAAAATATAATTAAGAAGAAAAAATAGATATATTCTGAAAATTTTTGTATTAATCCAGACAATAGTTCCAAAGTTAATAGATAATATTCATGAATTTACTTACTAAGGAGGTGTCAGCTACAGGTTCAAATACATTAGCTTCAAATTAAATAAATAATCTTTCTAATTTTTACTTCTAATTGTTTTTTAACAATTTTTTTAAATTTCTTCCAAGCAATGGGGGGGGGGGGGGTTACGACCCCCAAAACCCCCCCTCGTTACGCCTATGATCAACAGCATGTGTTTGATTTTGCGATGGTGATTATCATCGAGTATTGGATGCTCCACTGCACAAGCACCGTTATTTTTCAATATTAAATTTTTAAGCGAATTCAACGACTTTCAGTCAAATTTTTATTAAGAATAAGTAGAATTTATTTACTCTGTAGGCCGAACGTTTTCGAATCTTGGAGATCCATTTTCAGAAGTGTCCTTCTTGATCATCAATGTCTGTTTTTTTTGGTTAGAAGAATGGTTTTTGTAGAATGTGATGAAAGTTTGTGTGATTTAAAATTTAATTGTTGGTTGAGGATGTTTTGTTTAATATAATATTAAAACTGAAACTGTACTTCACTTTTATATAATATTTTACTCACATATATTGGAGATGCTTGAGGAATGCATTTCACTTCTAAAATGAACTTCAGAAGTTAAATGCATTCCTTAAGCATTTTCAATATATGTGAGTAAAACATTATATAAAAGTGAAATACAGTGTCAGTTTTAATATTAGATTAAACAAAACATCCTCAACGAACACATTCTACAAAAACCAAAATTCTTCTAACCAAAAAACTGACATCGATGATCAAGAAGGACCTTTGAAAATGGATCTCCAAGATTCGAAAACGTTCGGCCTACAGAGTAAGTAAATTCTACTTATTCTTAATAAAAATTTGACTGCAAGTCGTTGAATTCATTTGAAAATTTAATATTAACAACGCAGTTCATCATGGAACAAGAAATCCAGGAATTTTTTAATAATATTTTTTCCATTCCTTTATGAATTCCATCAGATTCTTCCAAGTTATTGTTCTTGAAAGAATTACAAAATAACATCATTTTATTTAAGCTTGTTTCACACATACCGGTACCCAGCAGTTGGGTAACCGGTGTCGTTTATCCGGCCATAGGGACGTTGTCTCCTTAGGGAGAAATTCACACTTACCTGATTCTTGAAATCTATACGTAAATCTACAATGTTATTAATTTGCTGGGTAAACGACACCGAATACCCGATGTGTGAAACAATATTAAGACTGGGTTTCCTCAGTGACGTAGCCAGGGGGGGGGGGGTCCTGGGGGTCCGGACCCCCCTTCCGGTCCTAAATTTTATACAATTTTCATTAAATTAAACGTAAAATAAGACAAAGCACTGATGTTGGTGTTATTTTCAATGCCAGGAGGGCTAAAAAGACTGTTCTAGGGTTTCTATTTTTCAAAAAATTTCCAGGGAAGTACCCCCAGACCCCCCCTCAGTCAATCGACCCCCCCATTTCAAAATCACTGGCTTCCAAGATAGCGGATTTGGACTAAATGGACTGCGAACAGGGCCGCATTCCCACAGTTGATAAACACTTTGGAACACCTGTATCAAAAGCATCAATTGTTTTGGTAAGAATCCGTATTCAAAGTGAAATTTGTAGTTCAACTTGAACATGACCTAAAATTTGGATTTTTAATTGAAAAAAATGTTGAGAAAGCAGTAGTGGGCTGTGGTTTTTACATTATTGTGTTTTGTAGTATATAAATAAATAAATAAATAATAATTTTATTTCCATTTTTCAATATACAATACAAAGAATTTTAACCAAGTGGTTCAATAATTATGTTCAGGTAATAAGGTACATATAATAAATAAAACATATATTTTGGAAATCATACTACCCCACTATGGCATGCCATGTTCTAGAGTAGGTGTTAGTAGAGGAAAAAGGAGGTTTAGTTAAAAATAGGATATAGGATTAAGGATTGGTAAGTTTTCAAAATTATAATAATTGTATGAAAAAATCCTCTCTATATGCTGTCTGTCAATATTTATTAGCCAGTTATGAAGCTGTTGCTTGAATTTTTTGATATGTCCTATTGCTTTAATGTTTTCAGGAATTAAGTTGTAGATTTTTGGTGCTAGATGGTTGTAGTGTCTTTGATAGAGAGCCTTTTTTGTCCTGTTTGATATGAGCAGCCCTGTCTGTTGTTTCAGCTATTCAATCCAAATAATTTTTCTATGAAACCCAGGTTCTAGATGCTATCAAGCAACAAGGAAAATATTCAAATAAAAAATCCTTCAATATATTATTTTTTCTTTATTTTTGAAATAAATAATTACTTTAACTCAATACCATCCATCAAGAATAGTAACCTAATAATCATAATTTTTATCAATTATTACAAAATAATCAAATTTACAACTCTACACAGATTATTGCTATACATCTATCTTTGAAGATAAAGACAGCGTGATATTCACAGTTTGTGGATAAAGAAGAAAAATCAAAGAAAGAATTACTTAATTATAATCACAACTCTTCTATATTGTTACATGTTTCCAAACTTTTGAGCACATCAAATACACTTCATTATTGCCTCTATTAAATTAATAATCTACTTCTTATAACTCTGTACTAACCGGTAGTGTTACTTGTAAAACAGAAATATAATAATACACTTATAGATATATAATAATTCCGTGTTTCGGAGGACACGTTAAGCTGTCGGTCCCGGCTGCCTAAAAAAAACAGTCGTTAAGTCACGTCAGAGGCCCTGAACTTATTCAGGTGCGACCTGATAACTCTTGACACCAAACCTGAGCCAGCCAGGTCACACGATATTATTATTTATTAACGTTTAATACCTAACACATCAACTTCATGTGCTCACTACAAAAAAAAGTGTTTTACAAGTAAATTGAAAGAGAGACTAGAAAATCAGTAGACGAGTTATCAATCTATATTTTTTTTAAAGAGAAGGAAATATAAGTAAAATACAGAACTCTTATACTAAATGACTAGAATATTAAATTTGGTATTACCGTAATTTACAAGTATTTTCACGACTATGCAGTCAAATATTAAACGCGCAGTTCGTCATGCACACCAGATTTCAATATTAGAATATTTGCTTTTACAAATTAAATTCATGCTTTCACTTATCTCGTATTAATTTTATAAAATACATAATTTTCAAGAATGAAATTAAATAGAATGAGAATCCAAGCAACACTACCAAAATAAAAATACAATCACTCATTAGACGTGTTGTGAAATTCAATACTACATTTTTAAGAATAATTTGACTTATCATAAATATTATGTAAACAATTATTAATTTCAGACATTTTCATTAAAATTAGAAATTTTAACACAACAATTGGACGGTTGCAATTATTATCGTACATTGAAAATACACTTGTGTATATTAATTTTATTGGAGGCTATAAACTAGTACCTTAACAACCAACACACTAAAATATTAGTCAAATGCATGTCAAAAGTTTCAGATTGTCGTTTGAAGGGTTTAAAAATTAGTTTGGTAAAATTGGTTAAATCTATTAATATCTAACTTTTTTATTAAGGGATTCGTATACTTTAATAATTTTTGAATTAATAAAAAATAAGAAAAATTAAGTTTAAGTTTAAATTAAGTTTAGAAAATTGTGTCAATAATAATGAATAATAAGACGAAATTGTCACAACCGTATTTATTAAATTTTTTAATAAATGTGGTTGTGACAATTTCGTCTTATTATTCATTATGGATACCTTCCACAATATCACCTTCGCCACTACAAAGAAAGAGTCAATAATAATTGGGAAATTTGTAATGTTGCTCAAAAAAGTAAGATACAAGCTGTGTAAAATTTATTAGCTGATATTTTTACTTGGACAACATGAATTACTATTAATATTTTAAATGAATAAGAAATAATAGTAATTATTTCTTTCATGCTAGAGGCAGAACATGTTTTCGGGCTGGAGCTCTAAGAGCCAGGCACTGTGCTAATCGGCATATCCTGCCCGAAAACATGTTCTGCCTCAAGTAAGAAAGAAGAGCTCCAATTTCTTATTCATTCCAAATAGTTCTGCATGTAGTCTAAGTGAAAAATATCAACTCTTCCACTCGCAGTTCGTCATGGATCAGCAAATACTAAGTTCAGATTTATTCTTTAAAGAGAAATAAAAACATTTTTGCTTAAAAATACCCTCTTTTTCAAAACAGGTTTTAAATTCTTACACTTGAAAATCAGGTTGTTTTTATTACAGTATACTCAACTAACATGCAATCCAATTTTGTGGAATTAGACTTCTATCAGAGTTTATAGAAGTTCTCAAAGTAAATGCATCCCAAAAACAAATTTTTCCAAAAAAAATCTGTATCTTGTATGAAAATTCACATAATTTTATCAATAATCATAATTTTTTATGAAAAAAATATTTCATTTCATCAAATTGAAATACTTTTGATTATTGGGCCTACTACATTCTTCTTTAGATAAAAACTCGTAGATTTATTATGGACAGTCGAATTTATAAACGTTCCTTCACTTTCCCTTGACTCGAGAGCTCCTCGAGTCAAGAGACACTGAAGAAAAGCATTTTGTATGAAAATTCACATAATTCTATCAATATTCATAATTTTTTTTGTAAAAAAAAAATATTTCATTTCATCAAATTGAAATACTTTTGATTATTAGGCCTAGTACATTTCTCTTTACATAAAAACTCGTTGATTTATTATGACTCAAGAGCTCCCAAAGTAAGTGTCAAGAGACACTGAAGGAAAGTGAATAAATACGGCATTGGAGTCACAAAATAAATACAGTAAATGACGCAATCTACAACTTCCATTCATAAATTTATTTATCTGAAACTTTTGAAATTTGTTTGACTTAATTGCTTATTTTAAATATTTTTTGCAAATATGACTAGAGTTTATCAACCTACAAGTGGACGGAAGAGACACAGTTCAATATAACATTTATACAATTTATATATTTTTTTCACTCATTAATACACATCTTTCATTTAAAATTGAATATAAATAGTCAATCAATAACCTATTAATAATAATTAATTGTATTACTATTATACAGTTGATTGCCTTCTATTGCTTATTCTTGTTTGTAAACGTCAAAGTAAAAAATAACCAAGAAAATTGTATTAATAAAATAACATTTCAATAGAATTATTAAACATTTTTAAGTATAAGACACTGCAAGGCCTCCTTCGATATATGAAACAATAACTACTAGCAATTGTCATTTAAAGATTAGACACTCATGGTTGCAGTTCCGTATCTCCCCCGCGAAACAATCGAATGAAAATGTCGATAATCGATATCTGTATCAAACCCAAAGCTGAACCCAATTCATATCGACTATCGATTCTCTTAGCCGATTGTTTTGTGGGGAAGATATAATTATGGAACTTTATTTATAAGGCAACAATAATGTTTATTAACAGTCAAGTTAAACGTATTTAAAATGTATATGATATATAGAAAAATATTACAATAATACAGTACACATAAATAATAAGTATTGCTTGATAAATATACCACATTTGTTACTACTATTCAGGGCCGTCGCATGAGCTTTTGAAATACACTGAATCAAATGGGAGCTTTCAGACTGGATTCAATGCAACAGGTGGCCAACTGAGCGAGAAGCTGTATTTTGAAATACACATTACCGAATGGGAGCTTTCAGACTGGATTCAATGCAACAGGTGGCCAACTGAGCGAGAAGCTGTATTTTGAAATACACATTACCGAATGGGAGCTTTCAGACTGGATTCAATGCAACAGGTGGCCAACTGAGCGAGAAGCTGTATTTTGAAATACACATTACCGAATGGGAGCTTTCAGACTGGATTCAATGCAACAGGTGGCCAACTGAGCGAGAAGCTGTATTTTGAAATACACATTACCGAATGGGAGCTTTCAGACTGGATTCAATGCAACAGGCGGCCGTCAAAGCGAGAAACTGTCTTTTGAAATACACAGAATCAAATGGGAGCTTTCAGACCGGATTCGCCGCAACCGGTGGCCGTCTTAGCGAGAATCTGTCTTTTGGAAGAACGCGACAGTCTAATTTACTGTAATGATTATTTCCTCCAATATTTTTCAAAATGGCACTGTTTTTATTCTTGAATCTATTAGTGATGAGTTATTACTCAGTTATTACGAGTATTACAGTTTGAGTTTTATAAAATATTATTTATTGAGCACTTTTTTACAGTATTGAAAAGGTTATGAATTATTCTCCAATTGTACGTGTAGAGCTGGCATTTGTAATTGCATCATACATTTTTAAAACTATAAATTATAAAATATTGGTTGAGGCACTGTAATAGGCACAGTAATGGCTAATTTATATTGATTTATTCATCAATGCAGTTTGATTGAATAATGTCATATTAATTTATACATTATACAATTTTTCTGCATTCTGATTTTTTATATTTTCTTCTTGTTTGTTTCTGATATTACAGTGTTTTTCTCTCTTGTGAAATTTATATAAAGGTAAAATAATATTATGTAGTACCTACTGAATGTCCTTATTCAATTTAAAAAAGAATTAGTATAAAATATACAAGACTTTGAAAATAAAAAAGAGAATGATTGTCACATTGCCAGTATGTACTATTATTATTATTATTATTATTGTATGCTATTATTATTATGAATAAGAACGTCCGTTTTCTGTAAAAGCGTTGTTCAAATCTATCCTACGTAATAAGGCTGTTTCATATATGAAAAGGCTTTATATTAAAAATTTAAGGGTTACGTTTTCAATAAAATATTTATAAAAAAAATTAAGTATTTACTTTTGCATTTCATGGAATACTCATTCATCAGTTGTTATAGGAGTGATAAACACAATTTGTTTTAATGTGATCCAAAACTAAAAAATATAAAGTTGGATTAATACATTGTTAAATAAAAGGAAATTATTTTTAAAACGTCTTCATCATTCAGATATAAATTTAAAAAAAAGTAATAGGGGCCTACTTATGTCCATATTTGTTTTAATATAAATAATTTATCCCATGTCAGGTCATGCCTTAATCTTCTCTTCAAGGGAAGACTGACTGATACAAAAATATCAGTTCTATCAAATTTTTAATATTCACATGAAATATTTCAAAGTTTTAATTTTTGACTGGAAGATAGAGAACAATTTGTATGGAGCTCCCTTGCTGGGAAACCCCGCCCTTTTGGAGAAACACATAGATTATTAACCACGAAAATAATAGGAAAATTAATCATAACAGATATTATCAACTGGTTGCTAAGAATCTTTCAAAAATCTCTTAATACAGGTATTAGTGATGCAAACATGTGGAATACTGAGGGGATTCAGAACGAATTAGAATTCCACGAGTTGTCAAATATTTTTTTTAGTTTGAATAATAAAAAAACTGTAGGAATGGATGGGGTATCCAGTAAAATTCTGAAAGAATGTGAAGATCAATTGTTAGACCCTTTGATTCATCTGATCAATCATTCATTAGAACAAGGCGTTTTTCCAGATAATTTGAAAGAGGGGAAGATCTTGCCAATCTTCAAAAGTGGTGATAGAGAAAAGGTGGAAAACTATGGGCTCATTAGTATTTTAAATGTAATAAGTAAAATTTTTGAAAGAGTGGTTCTAAATAGGTTATTTCTGCACCTTCAAGAAGCTAACTCTATCTGTGATGAACAGCATGGCTTCCAGAAAGGGAGATCAGCAAAGACAGCCATAGTTTCTCTAGTTGAAAAACTAATAGATACTGTATTATAGATTCAGGTAATAAAGCTACTGCAATCTTCTTAGATCTGTCAAAGGCATTTGATTGTGTTAATCATAGAATTTTATTGGAAATACTGCAAAATGTAGGCGTAAATGAGGTTGAACTGAAATGGTTTGAATCATATCTTATTGCAGGGGTGCCCACCCCCCCTAAGCCTCATGACGCACCCCCCCTAAATTTAGCATCAACCCCCCCCCCCATAAATAAGGCCCCCAAAAAAATGCGAAAAAAGCCCCTCATATTCTTTTTAAAACTAAAAGAAGATTTTTATAACGATTGACTCAAAAACTCAAACCCAGTCGATAATATACAAAATGTATGTATATTTCTTGAGATTCTTTACATAGGTAACATTTTTTTGTAAAGGTAAAAAAGAAATATCAATGAAATGAATATATGAACTTCTGCTCAATAAACTTAATTGCAAAATAGCTAAATAAGAATTTGAACCTAAATGGTTTTTAAACAATGAAATATTATTAGGCTACAAATACACAATGTTCAATAACAATGAAATACCTATAAGTTTATGTTCAGTGTACCAATTACATTAAGGTTAAATAATTCTACAAAGTTGTTCCTTCAAAGGAAGTGGAAACAATGAGTTAATAACTTCATTTGTAAAACACAAAAATTCAAAATACTGTGTCATTTATTGGACAGTAGTTAAACAACAGGTTATTTACTTAGTGTAGTATCTTGGGAGAATTTATGTATGGATGAAGTACATAAAAGGCACACATTTCATGTATAGTTATTTACAACACACAATCGAAAGAAGTGTCTTTCAAAAACAAAATAAAGACATAGTTATGAAAAATTACTGAATTTTTAGTATTTAGTAAGTTTTGCAATAGCAGTTCTTACTTATTAGTAAGTAGTTATCGTAAAATACATGAAAAACATCAACAGTTTGAAGTCAAACATTTTAAATTTGTAGGCTGTGTCCATCTACAAGTTAGCTAGGCACCTTCTAAGCTTGTTAAATCTATCTCCTTTCAATTATTTCTTTGTTAGAAATAGACTCAAGTACATCTTTATCTGCAGCTAGAACCATTCGATTGGACAACCATGAGTCTCCCATAGCTGATCTGAGTCTGTTTATGATAATTTTAAATCGACTTATTGCTCTTTCTTCTGATTTACTAGTAACTGTTAAGGAGAGTAAAGTTGTATAAACCACTTTCAGAGTACTCGCTTAGTGTCTTGCTAAGTTTGAATAATAACTTCCTGCACAAATCCTAAACATAACTATTTGAGCTAATTCATATTCAATTGTATAATTATAAATATATTTTCATTAATTGACATTCTATCTGGTGACTTCGTAGTATATTTTTGAATGTTGTCACGTTAAACACGGTTTCAATCATTTTTATGCCCCCCCAAAACGTTTTTTGGAACCCCCCCCAAGAATTTCAATGACGCAGTCTGCGTCATAGCCCCCCTGTGGGCACCCCTGCTTATTGGGAGAAAACAATGTGTAGAACTACTACAGTAGTTGGTAATAGTATAGTAAAGAATAAATCTAATAAATTAGAGGTGCAAGCTGGAGTGCCTCAGGGATCAATACTAGGTCCATTGCTTTTTTTGTTATATGTCAGCCGTTTACCTAAAGAATTAATTAGTGGTAGAGCCCTCTTATTTGCAGACAATACATCACTCATTTTCAGCAATTCCATCCTAGATAATTTAGAAATAAGTGCCCATATAGGTGTGCAGTCAATTGTCCAATTTTTAAATCAGTTGAAATTAACTATAAATAGTAAAAAATGCCAATACCTTCAATTCAAAAACAAACATAATTTAAATGAAGATAGGGCTATAAACGTGTTTGTAAACGATAATCAATTAGACCAAGAAGAAAAAATTGTATTTCTAGGAGTTATGTTGGATAGACGATTGACCTGGACTCCATACATTGAGAAAATATGTAGTAAAATTTCATCTGGGGTATTTGTCCTGCGACAGCTCGCTAGATTGAATGACAGAAAGTTACTTTTTACAGCTTACCATGGGCTCTTACTGTCACATATTAGGTATGCTATCTTAGTATGGGGTAATTCATCAAAACAAAATATTGATAGGGTGCATAAGATCCAAAAGAAAGCAGTTGTATAGAAAGAGTAAATAGATTAGATTTATGTAGGCCGTTGTTCAAGAGACTTGGTCTCCTAACTGTACCCTGCTTATATGTGTATGAAGCTACTTTATATGTAAAAACGAATGATATTAACCAAAATCTTTACGTATGACATAGATGATTATAATACAAGAAGCCGAGGAGATTATCACTTGGTGAGTCACAATATATGGGTCTGATTGGTGTGCCCATCATAAATTACAGAAAAGCACCAGGATACAAATTAGCCAAACAGATAGATACTCAACTACGAAAACCCATCAATATCAATCATTCATCTCATATAAAGAACAGCACAGACCTCATAAACAAAATAAAAAATACACACATCCCAAGATGTTTCACTTCAAATGCGTTTTTCAAAAAAATATTTCTTTAGACAAACATACTAAAAATTCCAAAGAGCCGTATTATGTGTTGTGTATATGGGTGCTGTAATACCTATCAGAATACAGAAGGAAAAGGTGTTTCATTTTATTCATTTCCTGGTCGACCTTATGAAAAGGATAGACGAGAGAGATGAATCTCTAATGTTCAAAGGACTAAGTGAGTTATATTATATTTACAAATTATTTTATGTGTAAAAGATTGCTGATTGATGAAAATTGGAAATTTTTTATTCAATTGTGTGATTGATATTTGTAATAATGAGAGAAATCAATCCTAATAACAGCTTTTAGGTTATATGTTTTTGTTATTGTTGTGAAATATGAATTTATTGTAAGCAGGGGTGGAATACTAATACAGTACCGGGTATGTTAAAAGACTACTAACTGTTATTGAAATGTTATTTGGTGCAGCATTGACACTATTTTGTCTCATCACTTTTCCACATATAATACCTTCACTGATTTGCACTCCTCCACATCAAAAACATGATCACTATCTACAAGGTTCTTCCCTTTTTCTGGATTAGATTTCCTTAAGAAATCGCAATTGACTTCTTTAAATCCTGTTTTTATGATGTTTCCTAATGTTGGCCAATATAAACAATGCAATAGACTCACTACACTGCTGCCAATTTAAGCCTCCCAGAGTTTGCATCGATTGATCTTTCGGCCAACTTCTGATCGCCTATAGTGAGTGTGTTTGTTACATGGTGAACATGTTGCTCAAATTTATTGCCATACTTTCATTATGTTATTGTGTTTTAGAAATCAATGCTCATCATTCGAAGATTGTTTTCTATTTTACAAGGCAATCTTTGACAGAAGAAAATAACCGTGTTGAAGTTAAAGTGGGGAGTGAGGCCAGAATTGAAGATGATTCTTGGATTGCAAGAGGATATTTTGAGAAAAGAATCAATGGAATAGGGTTTGGATACCTGAAAATAGAGACCAACATCAGGTTTGATAGCTTAAAACAGGCCTATCATGCTGGATTTCTAGAGGGGTTGCTAACAGCTGATCTAATCAACAGTCGCTGGCACAATATGGTGCAAAGTTTGTGCATGAATGATGCAGATGATTGTGAGAATATAAACGTGTTTGTGGAGAATGATAGTAGATAGAAAAGGGCGGTTTTGGCGAAAATTCTATTGATTTTCTGCTCATTAATTGTGCATGAGCTATTTTTAGCATTTGACCTCATTAATGATTATTCAAGCTATCGATTGTCAGCTGTCTGACCTGATTAATTATTCATGCTATTGACCTCATTAATTATTCAAGCTATCAATCGTCGGCTGTCTGACCTAATTAATTATTCATGCTATTGATCAACTGACATCAGACACCATTAATTATGCAAGTGTTTATTTTTCAAAGTCTGACATCATTAATTATTCATGTGATTTTCCAACATTTGAGCTAATTAAACATACACATGCACACACTGTTTGTTTTTTCTTTCAAGTGTTTGAGCTCATTAAGCTTGTGTGTGTATGTGTACTACCCTAGTTAGACTTTGAATGATCAATTACCCTGGCCCCACCATGACCCCATGAAAGTGGAACCTCATTAACCTCATCTACAGTATTATAGAGAGACAGTATTATGCAATACAAAGGTGGTTGGGAAAATAATACCTGTGCAGGTATAAACTAAATAGGAACACTGTGAGATAATGTTGAATTCAATTATTTCACCTAGTATATCTCGTATTTCTTTAATTTTTTAATAGTTTAGAGCCAACATACCATAGAATGTCATGACATTGGAATAATATGTTATAGAATGACAGCAATGAATGCATTGTTTGTATTAACCGGAAAACACAGGACTGCATCAGATCTTCAATTTGCAAGATCCAAAACTAAACAGATCTTTGACAAACTGTGCTGTCAACTGGCAACCAATTGTATACAAAAATAATTCCAACTGGCACCAAAATCAATAACTCAGAGGAGGGGTCATTGCCAAATTGGGTAAGTTGATGGGGGAGGCTTGAAAATTATTTTCTATAAACTGTGTACAACCAAACGACTTGTGATTTGTCACCCTAGAAAAGCAGCACATACATTTGTAACAATTTCCTTTCAGATGTGTGAAAGGATGAGAAAAGTTCCTTCTATCTTGCAACGCTGCTGTGCCTCTCAGAAAAATCCTGACTCTTTGTATAAGTTACCACAAAAAGCCAGTATTGATGTGCTATACTTGGGTGCAGATATAAATACACCACCAGCAAGCATACAGCAAGATTTGTTAGAATGTGTGGTTGAACACCCAGCCTCTAATAAAAAATATCCCGATAAACTTCTCAGAAGACTGCTGATTGCAAGCATATGAACATCAAGGATATGCTTTCAATATTAACATCTGAAGGATATGAAAGAGAAGATCTTAAAGCTCTGTTTTTACCTATTGTTGAGTATGAACGGCCAGACTTCAGCTTTGATACATGAAAGTATATTGATAACCATAAAGATCATCATCTACCATCATGCCTCAATAAACAAGCATTAGCTCTATTGAATGCTAGAATAGAATGCCATTGCCAAGAGATTTTTGACATAATGTGGCACATATACCAGAATAAGGAAGTGGTAGAGGGTAAATTCCTACTTGAAGAGCTAGGAACATCAATACCTTTAACTGTATAACAAGACATGCTACTCTCCTATGCTATGCAAGCCGACATGCTATATTCTTTGGAATACCCAATTAACATGCTCAGAAACTAACATTTTTTAAATTTCTTTATCTACTATTACTGAATGTTCAGGAAAAAAATGATCTGTAATGAGTGCTGGTTATCAACTATACTTAGAAGAGATACCAAGACCTTATGCAAACTTCTGCTTCCTATGAAGATTCAAAAAACATCATATCAGAGAGCATTATGCAATGCTCAACGAATTGGCAGCAAGGTTGGCATCTACTTGCCTATAAGAAGTTTTCACATCCAGCCATGCTCATATGAGCACATTCCAGTGATGGATAACAAGATATGGCAGTGCAAATGTAGTGTCAACATTTTGACTACTGTACCTAGATTGTTATTCAACAATTGAGTATAGATACAATTCTCAATAATTTTTTGAGCATAAATGGTGGACTGGACTTTTGCAAACACTCTCAGAAGAGAATTATGTAAACTTGCTGGCAGACATTGGTGAGATGTATTGCAGTGATTGTGTTTTTTTAGGGAAGTGACTTACTACAACTACCTTCACTACTTCCATCTCCAAATTCCTTCGATCTTGCAACGCTGCTGTTCCTCTCAGAAAAAACCAGACTCTTTGTATAAGTTCCCACAAAAAGCCAGTATTGATGTGCTATACTTGGGTGCAAATATAAATACACTACAAGCAAGCATACAGCAAGATTTGTTAGAATGTGGGGTTGAACACCCAGCCTCTAATAAGAAATATCCCGATAAACTTCTCAGAAGACTGGTTGCTGATTGCAAGCATATGAACAAAAAGGATATGCTTTCAATATTATCATCTGAAGGATATGAAAGAGAAGATCTTTGAACTCTGTTTCTGTAGAGCGCTAACATTTTGACCACTGTACCTAGATTGTTATTCAGTAATTGAGTATTGAAACAATTCTCAAGAATATTTTGAGCTGAAATGGTGGACTGGACTTTTACAAGCACTCTTAGGAAACAACTATGTAAACTTGCTGGCAGACATTGGCGAGATGTATTAGAGTGATGGTGTTTTATTAGGGAACTGTCTTACTACAACTACCACCACTACTACTACTACTACTTTTAACCCTTTATATTGTTGGAAATAATCAATATTACAAAATATTTTCAGATGTCTGCAGAAGCTTGTGCTATATTTGAAGCTGTTTCCAAACAAAAGACCAACATTACATATGGGCACATGTCCGACCTTATAGCCAATAGGAAGTATAGGATGGTGACAGCACAAAGAATTTGTACCCAGTTTGGTGAAAAGGTTTCAGTGAATGTTGAGAAAGACGATCAAATTTTAGCAATAATACTTCCAGAACAATATGGAAAGACCATTTATAAATTTGTGACTGGAAGTGAATCAGTACATATGAATATGTATTCAATGTCTGTGCATCCAATGGGGGACTTATTCAGTATCAAAATGTATGAGAATTAAACCAAAAAAGAACACACTGTTTACAATGTTCAAAGATTGAAAAATAAAAAAGAAAATGAAGAAAAGTTGGTAATTGTAGAATATGATTTGAAAACCCTATTTTTTGCCTCACCTGAACAATTGCAAATATTTGTGATACTGGTATTCTAGGTGGTTTATTAGTAATTTAGTGATTTTATTTCAGCTAGTAATTTTCACAATGGAGGTGAGTGGTCGTGGAAGGCCATTGATTTGTGGGCAGGGGGCAACAAATGGCAAACAAACAAACAAACCTGTTACCATAGTAAGGCATATGCCATGAAATTCTGAGTTCCCCCTTCCCACCAATAATCAACATAGGTCAGAGGCCATACCACCACCCTCACTGATATCCGATTCTTCCCATCTCTGGCAGCTTGGTTGAGAATAATCAAGTACAAGGAGGATGAGGAGCAGGAAAAACCAAGCAACTAGATGTGAAATTGGCCATAGGGAGGGGTCAATTGCAGCATCACTGCCACATGAATGTACCATACGGGAAACACAAGATTGCATCGGATTTGCAAATTGCAAGATCTGAACTAACCAGAACTTTGACAAACTGTGCTGTCAACTGGCAACCAATTCTATACAAAAATAATTCCAACTGCTGCCAAAATCTATAACTCAGAGGAGGGGACATTGCCAAATCAGGTAAGTTGATAGTGGAGGCTTGAAAAATTATTTTCTATATACTGTGTACAACCACCCGACTTGTGATTTGTCACCCTAGAAAAGCAAAACATACATTTGTAACAATTTCTTTTCAGATGTGTGAAAAAATGAGAAAAGTTCCTTCTATCTTACAACGCTGCTGTGCATCTCAGAAAAATCCTGACTCTTTGTATAAGTTACCACAAAAAGCCAGTATTGATGTGCTATACTTGGGTGCAGATATAAATACACTACCAGCAAGCATACAGCAAGATTTGTTAGAATATGGGGTTGAACGTTTTTGGACCTCTACCTCTTTATCTGATGGACTTTCAAAGATTTAAAGGAATGTATGGAACGTTTATTGTAAATGAAATGGCCATGTTGGAAATTGATGAAAAGCACCATGCAGATATAAATACACTACCAGGAAGCAGTAGATATGAGTATGTATTCAATGGCTGTGCAACCAATAGGGAACACATTCAATATCACAATGTATGAAAATTAAAAAAAAAGAAAAGAACACACTGTTTACAATGTTTGAATAAGAAGAAAATAAAATGAAGAAAAGTTAGTTACTGTAGAATTTAATTTGAAAACCCCATTTTTTCCTCACTCGCAAATATTTGCGATACTAATACTAATTCTTTCAGATGTGTGACAGGATGAGAAAAGTTCCTTGTATCCTGCAACGCTGCTGTGCCTCTCCAAAAAATCCAGATTCTTTGTATAAGTTACCACAAGAAGCCAGTATTGATGTGCTATACTTGGGTGCAGATATAGATACACTACCAGCAAGCATACAGCAAGATTTGTTAGAATATGGGGTTGAACACCCAGCCTCTAATAAAAAATATCCCGATAAACTTCTCAGAAGACTGTTTGCTGATTCCAAGCATATGAACATTAAGGATATGCTTTCAATATTAACATCAGAAGGATATGAAAGAGAAGATCTTAAAGCTCTGTTTTCACACATTGTTGAGTATGAACAGCCAGACCTAAGCTTTTATACATGAAAGTACATTGATTATCATAAAGATTATCATCTACCATCATGCCTGAATAAACAAGCACTTGCATTATTGAGTGCTAGAATAGAATGCCATTGCCAAGAAATTTTTGACATAATGTGGCACATATACAAGAATAAAGAAGTAGTGGAGGGTAAATTCCGACTTGAAGAGCTAGGAGCATCAATACCTTCAACTATACAACAAGACATGCTACTCTCCTATGCCATGCAAGCCTACATGCTATATTCTTTGGAATACTCAATTTACATTCTCAGTAACTAACGTTTTTTTTTAATTTCTCTATGTACTATTACTGAATGTACAGGAGAAAAATGACCTCTAATGAGCACTGGTTATCAACTATACTTAGAAGAGATACCAAGACCTTATGCAACCTTCTGCTTCCTATGAAGATTCCAAAAACATCATATCAGAGAGCATTATGCAATGTTCAACAAATTGGCAGGGGGGTTGGCATGTACTTGCCTATAAGAAGTTTTCACATCCCACCATGCTGGTATGAGTACATTCCAGTGATGGATAACAAGATATGGCAGTGCAAATGTATAGTGCTAACATTTTGACTACTGTACCTAGATTGTTATTCAGTAATTGAGTATTGAAACAACTCTCAAGAATTTTTTGAGCATAAATGATGGACTGGACTTTTACAAGCATTCTTAGGAGACAACTATGTAAACTTACTGGCAGACATTGGCGAGATGTATTAGAGTGATGATGTTTTATTAGGGAACTGTCTTACTACAACTACCACCACTACTACTACTACTTTTAACCCTTTATATTGTTGGAAATAATCAATATTACAAAATATTTTCAGATGTCTGCAGAAGCTTGTGCTATATTTGAAGCTGTTTCCAAACAAAAGACCAACATTACATATGGGCACATGTCCGACCTTATAGCCAATAGGAAGTATAGGATGGTGACAGCACAAAGAATTTGTACCCAGTTTGGTGAAAAGGTTTCAGTGAATGTTGAGAAAGACGATCAAATTTTAGCAATAATACTTCCAGAACAATATGGAAAGACCATTTATAAATTTGTGACTGGAAGTGAATCAGTACATATGAATATGTATTCAATGTCTGCGCATCCAATGGGGGACTTATTCAGTATCAAAATGTATGAGAATTAAACCAAAAAAGAACACACTGTTTACAATGTTCAAAGATTGAAAAATAAAAAAGAAAATGAAGAAAAGTTGGTAATTGTAGAATATGATTTGAAAACCCTATTTTTTGCCTCACCTGAACAATTGCAAATATTTGTGATACTGGTATTCCAGGTGGTTTATTAGTAATTTAGTGATTTTATTTCAGCTAGTAATTTTCACAATGGAGGTGAGTGGTCGTGGAAGGCCATTGATTTGTGGGCAGGGGGCAACAAATGGCAAACAAACAAACAAACCTGTTACCATAGTAAGGCATATGCCATGAAATTCTGAGTTCCCCCTTCCCACCAATAATCAACATAGGTCAGAGGCCATACCACCACCCTCACTGATATCCGATTCTTCCCATCTCTGGCAGCTTGGTTGAGAATAATCAAGTACAAGGAGGATGAGGAGCAGGAAAAACCAAGCAACTAGATGTGAAATTGGCCATAGGGAGGGGTCAATTGCAGCATCACTGCCACATGAATGTACCATACGGGAAACACAAGATTGCATCGGATTTGCAAATTGCAAGATCTGAACTAACCAGAACTTTGACAAACTGTGCTGTCAACTGGCAACCAATTCTATACAAAAATAATTCCAACTGCTGCCAAAATCTATAACTCAGAGGAGGGGACATTGCCAAATCAGGTAAGTTGATAGGGGAGGCTTGAAAAATTATTTTCTATAAACTGTGTACAACCAACCGACTTGTGATTTGTCACCCTAGAAAAGCAGCACATACATTAGTAACTATTTCCTTTCAGATGTGTGAAAGGATGAGAAAAGTTCATTCTATCTTACAACATTGCTGTGCATCTCATAAAAATCCTGACTCTTTGTATAAGTTACTACAAAAAGTCAATATTGATGTGCTATAATAGGGTGCAAATATAAATACACTACCAGCAAGCATACAGCAAGATTTGTTAGAATATGGGGTGAACACCCAGCCTCTAATAAAAAATATCCTGATAAACTTCTCAGAAGACTGTTTGCTGATTGCAAGCATATGAACATTAAGGATATGCTTTCAATATTAACATCTGAAGGATATGAAAGAGAAGATCTTAAAGCTCTGTTTTCATACATTGTTGGGTATGAACAGCCAGACCTCAGCTTTTATACATGAAAGTACATTGATTACCATAAAGAATATCATCTACCATCATGCCTGAATAAACAAGCACTAGCACTATTGAATGCTAGAATATAATGCCATTGCCAAGAAATTTTTGACATAATGTGGCACATATACCAGAATAAAGAAGTAGTGGAGGGTAAATTCCAACTTGAAGAGCTAGGAGCATCAATACCTTCAACTATACAACAAGACATGCTACTCTCCTATGCTATGCAAGCCTACATGCTATATTGTTTGGAATACTCAATTTACATGCTCAGAATTTAACATTTTTTTTTATTTCTTCATCTACTATAACAGAATGTTCAGGAGAAAAATGACCTGTGATGATAACTGGTTATCAACTATTTTCAGAAGAGATACCGAGACTTTTTGCAACCTTCTGCTTCCTAGCAAGATTCCAAAAACATCATATCAGAGAGCATTATGCAATGCTCAACGAATTGGCAGTGGGGTTGACATCTACTTGCCTATAAGAAGTTTTCACATCCCACCATGCTCATATGAGCACATTCCAGTGATGGATAACAGGATATGGCAGTGCAAATGTATAGTGCTAACATTTCGACTACTGTACCTAGATTATTATTTAATAATTGAGTAAAGAAACAATGCTCAAGAATTTATTGAGCATAAATGGTGGACTGGACTTTTGCAAACACTCTTGGGAGAGAACTATGTAAACTTGATGGCAGACATTGACAAGATGTATTAGAGTGATGGTGTTTTTTTAGGGAGTGTCTTACTTCAACTGACCTCCATTGATGTAATTGTTTATTGGCTGTTGCCGGTCGGTACTTTTGTCAGTGGAGTCATTTTCAAGTAGTGAAAAGTAGTTTCCTCCTATCTTCTATGAACGCTCTCATTTTTTAAACTGTATTAGTTAACAGTATTATTTAACTGTATTAATTTATATTATTTAACAGTAGTAGTACACCTTAATGAGCTGAAAACGTTTTTGGACCTCTACCTCTTTATCTGATGGACTTTCAAGGATTTAAAGGAATCAATGGAACATTCATTGTAAAAGAAATGGCAGTTTTGGAAATTGATGGAGAACACCATGTGACAACTGAACACCACTTTTTTAAGGTGCCCTACCACAACTCATTTTTGCCTACTAGCACACAAGAATCTACTGGAGGACACATGCCTCAACATGGACTAAGATGGTCAGGCAATGGAGCTGGTCAAACACACTTACCCTTTACATTTTTAAAGGATGTAGTGTGTGATACAATCAGACTGTGACAGCAGCAGCACAAGGTATCTTCAAGACCAATCAAGATCTTTGTCTATGGCTATGAGAAGGTTTGTCTACTGGATGGGCTGTTCAGACCAGAGAGTGAAGAGGACCATCTGGAGCTAGTGGACATGAGTTCACCATTCCTCTACAGAAAGTTACCCAACCTGGAAATGCTACTGAAATGCCTCAGGAGTCTGCTGTTCTAAATACTACCTGCTCAGCTTGATGGAGGAAATCTGGGACAAGCTTATTGGTTTTGCCAGACAGCAAGGAGAAGTAGAAGAGTGACATATTAAGCCACTTTTTTGTGCACTCAAGGTTGTGAGTGTGCTACATGGATGGATAATGCAGAATTTGTTCAGAGATAGAAATTGTTGTTGAGAATTGTTTATATCAATATATAGAAGATGATTATTCTCCTGCTAAATACCAATGTTGTATGATTATCATTGAACATCACCACCCCCAATTCTTTCAGATGTGTGACAGGATGAGAAAAGTTCCTTCTATCCTGCAATGCTGCTGTGCCTCTCCGAAAACTCTAGACTCCTTGTATAAGTTACCACAAAAAGGCAGTATTGATGTGCTATACTGGGGTGCAGATATAAATACACTAACAGCAAGCAGTAGTTATGAGTATGTATTCAATGTCTGTGCAACCAATAGGGAACACATTCAATATCACAATGTATGAAAATTAAAAAAAAAAGAACACACTGTTTACAATGTTCGAGTAAGGAGAAAATAAAATGTAGTAAAGTTAGTTACTGTAGAATGTAATTTGAAAACCCCATTTTTACCTCACTCGCAAATATTTGCGATTCTAGTATTCTAGGTAGTTTATTAGTAATATAGTGATTTCATTTCAGCTGGTCATGTTCCCCCAAGGAAAAGGGAGGGATTGTGGAAGGCCAACAAATAGCAAACCTGTTGCCATTGTATGGCCTATGCCACGACGAAATGCTGGGTTCCTCCTACCCACAAACAATCGATATAGGCCAGAGGCCATTCCACCACCATCCTCACCATTGGTTCTTGGGCAGGGGGCAACAAATGGTGAACCTGTTGCTATTGTACGGCCTATGCCACGACGAAATGCTGAGTTTCTCCCACCCAGAAATAATCGAAATAGGTCAGAGGTAATTCCACAATGAAATGTTGAGTTTCTCCCACCCAGAAATAATCAATATAGGTCAGAGGTAATTCCACGATGAAATGCTGAGTTTCTCTCACCCAGAAATAATCGATATAGGCCAGAGGTAATTCCACCACCATCCTCCTCCTCACCCTACACACTGGTATTAGAGGATGTTCGGTTCTTCCCATCACGACTAGCTCGGATGAGAATGAATGAGTATAATGAGGAGGACGAGTAAACAGACCCACCCGATGTGCACATGGCCATAGGGAGGGGCCAATTGCAGCATCACTGTCACAAGATTGTGATTTCCACAGTAAGTGTCTACTTTCAGTATGTTTATTATACCTAATATTTGTACTATATGACCTGTGGAGGCTTGTCTAGTTTTTCCATATAAAAGGTGGATCAATATGTCTGTGTATACCAGCTGTTTACAGTTGTTTGCTGCTAGATGGCACAAGCATTTGTAATAGTTGTATGCCACTAGATTGCAACAGCAGTTTATACTGTTCACTTGAGAAATAACAGTTCATAGAAAATATTTTTTTTTGTGTGGAAGCAACACTGCTGCACAAATGTGCATTTTACAGTGACTACTTTCAGTATGTTTATACATAATATTTGTACCAGTGGCGGCTTGTGCTAGTTTTCCAAGGTGGATCATATACCAGCTGTTTACAGTTGTTTGCTGCTAGATAGCAAAAGCATCTGTAATAGTTGTATGCCAATAGATTGCATCAGCAGTTCACTTGAGAAATAACAGTTTTGTTTGTGTGGTGATATAAGGAAAAACGATTTCCCCTCCAACCAGTACTCACTTGGCCACCGTCAAGTAACATTCTAATTGAAGAAGAAGAAGGAAATAGGTTTTTTATTCATTATTACTCACACACCTGTCTTGGAATCGACGTAAACCATAGTGGGGAGCCAATAGACAATAAGTATAGTTGAAAATGAATATACACCAATCAACCAATTATTCTGCGTTCCATGTTACAGATGGAATCGAGGATGTATACCCACTCTCGTAAAGCTGACAGGAGTCAGATTGCCCAGCAGGGGGAGTTTGTTGTGTTGGAGCAGGCATTCAACAACCACCTATGCATATCTTATTATAATAACAATTCTACATCTCCGGCAAAGGATTTTCATTCTCTACTCAACAGCCTAAAGGAGAAGATTGTCAAGACCCTTTCAGAGGTAATTGAGCAGCATGGAGCAATCAAATTCAACCTGGTGCTGGAGGCAACCTACCACAAGACATACCTTGATGAGGAGAATAAAGAGAAGGAGGAAACGCAGGACATTGCCTTCAAGACACCCAATTATGCAGCATTCACCATTCTGACATTGTCTCATCAGGTGGAGACCGCCTGTCAGAAAATGCTGGAGGAGGAGGCGAAATTCGAGGGCAACTCCAGTGGATGGACACTCTGGTTCATTGATGGGCTGCTCATCCAAACCAGCAAGCATGTGCCACTCAGGGGTTCATCATACATCAATCTACCACCTAATCTGGCTGCAAGAAAAGCAGCAAAAGAACCTGAACCATTTGGAACATTGCAAAACTTTGTAAAAGCAGTGTCATTATGCTTTCCTGAAGCCTCAGTGAGTGTTCTCAACAATGATGATGTTATTTTGAAATTTCCTCTTGATAAAGGATTTTGTGAAATTGATGCCAATCTTGGACAGCTATACGATTGGGTGATTGTTGATATCATGGACTAATTGTATGTAGCATTGTGTTGATATGTCATCAACATACCATGTAAGCTACAGTAGTATAAAGAGTCATGTGCACATACAATATCTATCTGTATGGAGAAGGCATCAATAGCAAGAGAGAGTTGCACAGGTCAGCTCGTCGGAATTTTCCAACACATATGGTAACTGTGGAAGGGCTAGATGGCCTCTATCAGGCTGATCTTGTTGAGATGATACCGTATTCATGTCAGAACAAAGGTTACAGGTACATTATTACAATCATCAATTGTCTCAGCAAGTATGCTTATGCTATACCAATAAAGACCAAGTCAGCTGATGCAGTTGTCAAGGCAATGCAACCTATATTTGTGCAGAATCCAATGAAACATTTGCAAACTGATGATGATGGCAAACCGTTTCACCTGCATCAATTCAATGTGAGTTCAAAGAAAATATATTTATTCTTGTTGTTACAGACATATGCATAAGATGTTATTCTTTTTTCTGGTCCAAAGATGATTTCCCGTGGAGGCAGCAGGAGGCATGGTAGCCGTGGAGGATGCCGAGCAAATGCCAACCCACTGTGGGGGCTGAATGATGCTCTAAATATCATTTTAACCCTACAGTCTGGGCAACAGCAGTGGCAAATTGCTTGGCAAGTCAATGGGCAGACGACGTCAGGTCAACACTCAAGGAGACATCCAGCCAGGCGACGTCGTCCCCACTTTGATGACTACTTGACAAATCCTCTACTGGAAGCCTACTATCCTGAGCTTGAGGCATTGCTGCAGGAAGCGGTGCACCAGGAGGCAGCACCAGCCGCAGCACCAGCCCCAGCCTCAGTCCCAGCACCAGCTCCAGCACCAGAACCAGCTCCAGAACCAGCACTGGCCTCTCCAGCCAACTCATTGAACTGTGCATCAGAGGAGGAGTTGGACATTCTGCGCTTGGTGCAGGCCCGCTTGCAGGTGCACCGGGTGGGATGGAGAATGGAGGATGAGCGTTGGGATGCTGATGCCGACATGTCATTTGCAAGCTGTGGGAGGTGTGCAAACTATCATGAGAATAGGGTGCTCCTCCCATGCTTCCACATGATGTGTGATAGATGCACAGAAACGACCATCACCTGTGATAGTTGTGATGAACCCATACAATGGGTTCTTTGCACAAATCTGTAAGATGGAGTGAAGATGGAGAGCTATCTGCACATGGAGTACAAGGTGACCATGAGTTCACCATTAGTAGTGTGTGATACAATCAGACTGTGACAGCAGCAGCACAAGTTATCTTCAAGACCAATCAAGATCTTTGTCTATGGCTATGACAAGGTTTGTCTACTGGATGGGCTGTTCAGACCAGAGAGTGAAGAGGACCATGTGGAGCTAGTGGACATGAGTTCACCATTCCTCTACAGAGAGTTACCCATCCTGGAAATGTTACTGAAATGCCTCAGGAGTCTACTGCCCTGAACACTACCTGCTCAGCTTGATGGAGGACATCAGGGACAAGCTTATTGGTTTTGCCAGACAGCAAGGAGAAGTAGAAGAGTGATATATTAAGCCACTCTTTTGTGCACTCAAGGTTGTGAGTGTGCTACATGGATGGATAATGCAGAATTTGTTCAGAGATAGAAATTGTTGTTGAGAATTGTTTATATCAATAAATAGAAGATGAATATCTTCTTGTGCTATACTTGGGTGCAGATATAAATACACTACCAGCAAGCATACAGCAAGATTTGTTAGAATATGGGGTTGAACGTTTTTGGACCTCTACCTCTTTATCTGATGGACTTTCAAAGATTTGAAGGAATGAATGGAACGTTTATTGTAAATGAAATGGCCATGTTGGAAATTGATGAAAAGCACCATGCAGATATAAATACACTACCAGGAAGCAGTAGATATGAGTATGTATTCAATGGCTGTGCAACCGATAGGGAACACATTCAATATCACAATGTATGAAAATTAAAAAAAAGAAAAGAACACACTGTTTACAATGTTTGAATAAGAAGAAAATAAAATGAAGAAAAGTTAGTTACTGTAGAATTTAATTTGAAAACCCCATTTTTTCCTCACTCGCAAATATTTGCGATACTAATACTAATTCTTACAGATGTGTGACAGGATGAGAAAAGGTCCTTGTATCCTGCAACGCTGCTGTGCCTCTCCAAAAAATCCAGATTCTTTGTATAAGTTACCACAAGAAGCCAGTATTGATGTGCTATACTTGGGTGCAGATATAGATACACTACCAGCAAGCATACAGCAAGATTTGTTAGAATATGGGGTTGAACACCCAGACTCTAATAAAAAATATCCTGATAAACTTCTCAGAAGATTGTTTGCTGATTGCAAGCATATGAACATTAAGGATATACTTTCAATACTAACATTTGTAGGATATGAAAGAGAAGACAGGATGAGAAATAAAAAATAAAAAATATCCTGATAAACTTCTTAGAAGTCTGTTTGCTGATTGCAAGCATATGAACATTAAGGATATGCTCTCAATATTAACATCTTAAGGATATGAAAGAGAAGATTTTAAAGCTCTGTATCTACACATTGTTGAGTTTGAACAGCCAGACTTCAGCTTTGATACATGAAAGTATATTGATTACCATAAAGATTATCATTTATCATCATGTCTGAATAAACAAGCACTAGAACTATTGAATGCTAGAATAGAATTTCGTTTGCAAGAAATTTTAGACATAATATGGCACATATACCAGAATAAGGAAGTAGCAGAGGGTAAATTCCTACTTGAAGAGCTACGAGCATCAATACCTTTAACTGTACAACAAGACATGCTACTCTCCTATGCTAGGCAAGCCTACATGCTATATTCTTTGGAATAATCAATTTACATGATCAGAAACTAACGTTTTTTTTCTTTCTTCATGTATTCTCTTAGAATGTTCAGGAGAAAATGCCCTCTAATGAGTGCTGGTTATCAACTATACTTAGAAGAGATACCAAGACCTTATGCATCCTTTTGCTTCCTATGAAGATTCCAAAAACATCATATCAGAGAGCATTATGCAATGCTCAACAAAATTTGCTCAACAAATTGGCAGTGGGGTTGACATATACTTGCCTATAGGAAGTTTCCACATCCCACCATGCTTGTATGAGCACATTCCAGTGATGGATAACAAGTTATAGCAGTGCAAATGTTTAGTGCTAACATTTTGACTACTGTACCCAGATAATTATTTAGAAATTATGTATAGAAACAATTCACAAGAATATTTTGAGCATAAATGGTAGACTGGAATTTTGCAAGCACCCGTAGGAAAGAACCATGTAAACTTGCTGGCAGACATTGGCGAGATGTATTGTAGTGATAGTGTTTTTCTAGAGAAGTGTCTTACTACAACTACCACCAGTGCTACTACTGCCCCTACTGCTACTACTATTACTACTACTACAGTTGCGGCTCAGCACTCGAGCCAAGTAGATGTGTTTTGTCAAGCTCCATTGATGTAATTGTTTATCATCTGTTGCCAGTCGGTACTTGTATCAGTGGAGTCATTGTTAAGTAGTGAAAAGTAGTATTTTTTTTAACTTCTATGAACGCTCTCATTTTTTAAACTGTATTAGTTAACAGTACTATTTAACTGTATTAATTTGTATTATTTAACAGTAGTAGTACACCTTAATGAGCTGAAAACGTTTTTGGACCTCTACCTCTTTATCTGATGGACTTTCAAGGATTTAAAGGAATGAATGGGACGTTTATTGTAAAAGAAATGGCAGTGTTGGAAATTGATGGAGAGCACCATGTGACAACTGAACACTATTTTTTTAAGGAGCCCTACCACAACTTATTTCTGCCTACTAGCGCACATGAATCAAATGGAGGACACATGGCTCAACATGGACTAAGATGGTCAGGCAATGGAGATGGTCAAACACACTTACCCTTTACATTTTCAAAGGATATAGACTGTGATACAATCAGACTGTGACAGCAGCAGCACAAGGTATCTTCAAGACCAATCAAGATCTTTGTCTATGGCTATGACAAGGTTTGTCTACTGGATGGGCTGTTCAGACCCGAGAGTGGAGAGGACCATGTGGAGCTAGTGGACATGAGTTCACCATTCCTCTACAGAGAGTTACCCAACCTGGAAATACTACTGAAATGCCTCAGGAGTCTGCTGTCCTAAACACTACCTGCTCAGCTCGATGGAGGAAATCTGGGACAAGCTTATTGGTTTTGCCAGACAGCAAGGAGAAGTAGAAGAGTGACATATTAAGCCACTTTTTTGTGCACTCAAGGTTGTGAGTGTGCTACATGGATGGATAATGCAGAATTTGATCAGAGATAGAAATTGTTGTTGAGAATTGTTTATATCAATATATAGAAGATGAATATCCTCCTGCTAAATACCAATGTTGTATGATTATCATTGAACATCACCACCCCCAATTCTTTCAGATGTGTGACAGGATGAGAAAAGTTCCTTCTATCCTGCAATGCTGCTGTGCCTCTCCGAAAACTCTAGACTCTTTGTATAAGTAACCACAAAAAGCCAGTATTGATGTGCTATACTGAGGTGCAGATATAAATACACTACCAGCAAGCAGTAGTTATGAGTATGTATTCAATGTCTGTGCAACCAATAGGGAACACATTCAATATCACAATGTATGAAAATTAAAAAAAAAAGAACACACTGTTTACAATGTTCGAATAAGAAGAAAATAAAATGTAGAAAAGTTAGTTACTGTAGAATGTAATTTGAAAACCCCATTTTTACCTCACTCGCAAATATTTGCGATTCTAGTATTCTAGGTAGTTTATTAGTAATATAGTGATTTCATTTCAGCTGGTCATGTTCCCCCAAGGAAAAGGGAGGGGTTGTGGAAGGCCAACAAATAGCAAACCTGTTGCCATTGTATGGCCTATGCCACGACAAAATGCTGGGTTCCTCCTACCCACAAATAATAGATATAGGCCAGAGGCCATTCCACCACCATCCTCACCATTGATTCTTGGGCAGGGGGCAACAAATGGTGAACCTGTTGCTATTGTACGGCCTATGCCACGACGAAATGCTGAGTTTCTCCCACCCAGAAATAATCGAAATAGGTCAGAGGTAATTCCACAACAAAATGTTGAGTTTCTCCCACCCAGAAATAATCAATATAGGTCAGAGGTAATTCCACGATGAAATGCTGAGTTTCTCTCACCCAGAAATAATCGATATAGGCCAGAGGTAATTCCACCACCATCCTCCTCCTCACCCTACACACTGGTATTAGAGGATGTTTGGTTCTTCCCATCACGACAACTCGGATGAGAATGAACGAGTATAATGAGGAGGATGAGTAAACAGATCCACCCGATGTGCACATGGCCATAGGGAGGGGCCAATTGCAGCATCACTGTCGCAAGATTGTGATTTCCACAGTAAGTGTCTACTTTCAGTATGTTTATTGTACCTAATATTTGTACTATATGACCTGTAGAGGCTTGTCTAGTTTTTCCATGTAAAAGGTGGATCAATATGTCTGTGTATACCAGCTGTTTACAGTTGTTTGCTGCTAGATGGCACAAGCATCTGTAATAGTTGTATGCCACTAGATTGCATCAGCAGTTTATACTGTTCACTTGAGAAATAACAGTTCATAGAAAATATTTTTTTTTGTGTGGAAGCAACACTGCTGCACAAATGAGCATTTTACAGTGACTACTTTCAGTATGTTTATACATAATATTTGTACCAGTGGCGGCTTGTGCTAGTTTTCCAAGGTGGATCATATACCAGCTGTTTACAGTTGTTTGCTGCTAGATAGCAAAAGCATCTGTAATAGTTGTATGCCAATAGATTGCATTAGCAGTTCACTTGAGAAATAATAGTTTTGTTTGTGTGGTGATATAAGGAAAAACGATTTCCCCTCCAACCAGTACTCAATTGGCCACCGTCAAGTAACATTCTAATTGTAGAAGAAGAAGGAAATAGGTTTTTTATTCATTATTACTCACACACCTGCCTTGGAATCGACGTAAACCATAGTGGGGAGCCAATAGACAATAAGTATAGTTGAAAATGAATATACACCAATCAACCAATTATTCTGCGTTCCATGTTACAGATGGAATCAAGGATGTATACCCACTCTCGTAAAGCTGACAGGAGTCAGATTGCCCAGCAGGGGGAGTTTGTTGTGTTGGAGCAGGCATTCAACAACCACCTATGCATATCTTATTATAATAACAATTCTACATCTCCGGCAAAGGATTTTCATTCTCTACTCAACAGCCTAAAGGAGAAGATTGACAAGACCCTTTCAGAGGTAATTGAGCAGCATGGAGCAATCAAATTCAACCTGGTGCTGGGGGCAACCTACCACAAGACATACCTTGATGAGGAGAATAAAGAGAAGGAGGAAATGCAGGACATTGCCTTCAAGACACCCAATTATGCAGCATTCACCATTCTGACGTTGTCTCATCAGGTGGAGACCGCCTGTCAGAAAATGCTGGAGGAGGAGGCGAAATTCGAGGGCAACTCCAGTGGATGGACACTCTGGGTCATTGATGGGCTGCTCATCCAAACCAGCAAGCATGTGCCACTCAGGGGTTCATCATACATCAATCTACCACCTAATCTGGCTGCAAGAAAAGCAGCAAAAGAACCTGAACCATTTGGAACATTGCAAAACTTTGTAAAAGCAGTGTCATTATGCTTTCCTGAAGCCTCAGTGAGTGTTCTCAACAATGATGATGTTATTTTGAAATTTCCTCTTGATAAAGGATTTTGTGAAATTGATGCCAATCTTGGACAGCTATACGATTGGGTGATTGTTGATATCATGGACTAATTGTATATAGCATTGTGTTGATATGTTATCAACATACCATGTAAGCTACAGTAGTATATAGAGTCATGTGCACATACAATATCTATCTGTATGGAGAAGGCACCAAAGCAAGAGAGAGTTGCACAGGTCAGCTCATCGGAATTTTCCAACATATATGGTAACTGTGGAAGGGCTAGATGGCCTCTATCAGGCTGATCTTGTTGAGATGATACCGTATTCATGTCAGAACAAAGGTTACAGGTACATTATTACAATCATCAATTGTCTCAGCAAGTATGCTTATGCTATACCAATAAAGACCAAGTCAGCTGATGCAGTTGTCAAGGCAATGCAACCTATATTTGTGCAGAATCCAATGAAACATTTGCAAACTGATGATGATGGCAAACCGTTTCACCTGCATCAATTCAATGTGAGTTCAAAGAAAATATATTTATTCTTGTTGTTACAGACATATGCATAAGATGTTATTCTTTTTTCTGGTCCAAAGATGATTTCCCATGGATGCAGCAGGAGGCATGGTAGCCGTGGAGGATGCCGAGCAAATGCCAACCCACTGTGGGGGCTGAATGATGCTCTAAATATCATTTTAACCCTACAGTCTGGGCAACAGCAGTGGCAAATTGCTTGGCAAGTCAATGGGCAGACGACGTCAGGTCGACACTCAAGGAGACATCCAGCCAGGCGACGTCGTCCCCACTTTGATGACTACTTGACAAATCCTCCACTGGAAGCCTACTATCCTGAGCTGGAGGCATTGCTGCAGGAAGCGGTGCACCAGGAGGCAGCACCAGCCGCAGCACCAGCCCCAGCCCCAGTCCCATTACCAGCTCCAGCACCAGAACCAGCACTGGCCTCTCCAGCTAACTCATTGAACTGTGCATCAGAGGAGGAGTTGGACATTCTGTGCTTGGTGCAGGCCCGCTTGCAGGTGGGTGCACCGGGTGGGATGGAGAATGGAGGATGAGCGTTGGGATGCTGATGCCGACATGTCATTTGCAAGCTGTGGGAGGTGTGCAAACTATCATGTGAATAGGGTGCTCCTCCCATGCTTCCACATGATGTGCGATAGATGCACAGAAATGACTATCACCTGTGATAGCTGTGATGAACCCATACAATGGGTTCTTTGCACAAATCTGTAAGATGGAGTGAAGATGGAGAGCTATCTGCACATGGAGTACAAGGTGACCAATGCATTCCGTTGATGTAATTGTTTATCGGCTGTTGCCGGTCAGTACTTGTGTCAGTGGAGTCATTTTTAAGTAGAGAAAATAAGTTTTTTTCTTTCTTCTATGAACGCTCTCATTTTTTAAACTGTATTAGTTAACAGTATTATTAAACTGCATTAATTTGTATTATTTTACAGTAGTAGTACACCTGAATGAGCTGAAAACATTTTTGGACCTCTACCTCTTAATCTGATAAACTTTCAAGGATTTAAAGGAATGAATGGGACGTTTATTGTAAAAGAAGTGGCAGTGTTGGAAATTGATGGAGAGCACCATGTGACAACTGAACACTACATTTTTAAGGAGCCCTACCACAACTCATTTCTGTCTACTAGTGCACATGAATCAAATGGAGGACACATGGCTCAACATGGACTAAGATGGTCAGGCAATGGAGATGGTCAAACACACTTACCCTTCACATTTTCAAAGGATATAGTGTGTGATACAATCAGACTGTGACAGCAGCAGCACAAGGTATCTTCAAGACCAATCAAGATCTTTGTCTATGGCTATGAGAAGGTTTGTCTACTGGATGGGCTGTTCAGACCAGAGAGTGAAGAGGACCATGTGGGGCTAGTGGACATTAGTTCACCATTCCTCTACAGAGAGTTACCCAACCTGGAAATGCTACTGAAATGCCTTAGGAGTCTGCTGTCCTTAACACTACCTGAACAGCTTGTTGGAGGACATCAGGGACAAGCGTATTGGTTTTGCCAGACAGCAAGGAGAAAAAGAAGAGTGACATATTGAGCCACTTTTTTGTGCACTCAAGGTTGTGAGTGTGCTACATGAATGGATAATGCAGAATTTGTTCAGAGATAGAAATTGTTGTTGAGAATTGTTCATATCAATAAATAGAAGATGAATATTCTCCTGCTAAATACCAATGTTGTATGAATATCATTGAGCATCACCACCCCCAATTCTTTCAGATGTGTGACAGGATGAGAAAAGTTCCTTCTATCCTGCAACGCTGCTGTGCCTCTCCAAAAAATCCAGACTCTTTGTATAAGTTACCACAAAAAGGCAGTATTGATGTGCTATACTTGGGTGCAGATATAAATACACTACCAGCAAGTATACAGCAAGATTTGTTAGAATATGGGGTTGAACGTTTTTTGACCTCTACCTCTTTATCTGATGGACTTTCAAGGATTTAAAGGAATGAATGGGACATTTATTGTAAAAGAAATGGCAGTGTTGGAAATTGATGGAGAGCACCATGTGACAACTGAACACTATTTTTTTAAGGAGCCCTACCACAACTCATTTCTGCCTACTTGCACACATGAATCAAATGGTGGACACATGGCTCAACATGGACTAAGATGGTCAGGCAATGGAGCTGGTCAAACACACTCACCCTTTACATTTTTAATGGATGTAGTGTGTGATACAATCAGACTGTGACAGCAGCAGCACAAGGTATCTTCAAGACCAATCAAGATCTTTGTCTATTGCTATGAGGAGGTTTGTCTACTGGATGGGCTGTTCAGACCAGAGAGTGAAGAGGACCATGTGGAGCTAGTGGACATGAGTTCACCATTCCTCTACAGAGAGTTACCCAACCTGGAAATGCTACTGAAATGCCTTAGGAGTCTGCTGTCCTGAACACTACCTGCACAGCTTGATGGAGGACATCAGGGACAAGCGTATTGTTTTTGCCAGACAGCAAGGAGAAGAAGAAGAGTGACATATTAAGCCACTTTTTGTGCACTCAAGGTTGTGAGTGTGCTACATTGATGGATAATGCAAAATTTGTTCAGAGATAGAAATTGTTGTTGAGAATTGTTTATATAAATAAATAAGAGATGAATATCCTCCTGCTAGATACTGATGTTATATGATTATCATTGAACATTACCACCCCCAATTCCCACTCAGGAAAGTTGTCCAAGCAGAATTTATTGACTCTAAGAATACATGTTACCAATGCAGAATACATTGATAATTACATTATCAATGTAACTTCTCTCTCTTTTTGATAATTGTACCATGTCCACTTTGCTGATGAAGTTTTCTATGAGTTGATAACTTTTGCTTATACTATAACAATAATAATGCATAGTCTTAGCCTAATTTGATGATGAGGAGAACTGGAGTGCAAATGGATAAGGTACCACCACAGACAAACACACACACACAACCCTGTAATATTGATTAAATCAAGTGAGTCGGTACAGTAGTGTAGCAGCAGCAGAAATTTTTTTTCAAGGTTATTGATTTGAAGCTCAATTAGAAAGTGTTACACCTGTCTTCTTCTTCTTCATCCTCCTCCTCCTCCTCTCCATCATTGTCATCATGAGGACATGAACATGATGGTGATGATGGGGAGAGAATGAGGTGATGAAGGTGACACCAGAATGAATAGATGATGCTGGTAAAGGAGCAACAGAGAGAGAGAGGATGCCACCATGATGATGATGGCAGAGAGTGGGGCGAGGGCCATGGTGGGGCCAGGGTAATTGATTGGTTGAAGTCTAATTAGGGTAGTACACATACACACACAAGCTTAATGAGCTCAAACACTTGAAAGAAAAAACAGTGTGTGTGTGTGTATGTTTAATTAGCTCAAACGTTGAAAAATCAATACCTTGAATAGAACAGGAAATCAATAGCTTCAATGGTGTTAGATGCTGAAAACAAGCACTTGCATAATTAATGACATCTGACATCAGATGATCATTAGTCAGAATAATTACTTAGGTCAGACAACCAAAAATTGATAGCTCAAATAATTAATGACATCAGACTTTGAAAAATAAACGTTTGTATAATTAATGGCATCTGACATCTGTTGATCAATAGCATGAATAATTATTTAGGTCAGACAGCCGACAATCAATAGCTTGAATAATTAATGAGGTCAAATGCCCAAGAAAATCGATAGCTTGAATAATTAATGAGGTCAAATGCTGAAAATAGCTCATGCATAATTAATGAGCAGAAAATGAATAGAGTTTTTGCCAAAACCGCCCTTTTCTATCTACTGTGGCTGTTTGTGGTCTCACTATGGGTACAGATCAAATGTTGCCAGTTTTCAAGTGGAGTGAAAATCAGTTTCATGACAAACATCATATCTCACTGCCTGATGAGGTCAATTTTCATCCAGTCACTGTTAAGTGGCGTTTCCAGCAGGACAATAGTGTACATAAAAATTAAATATAATTCCCAAATGAAAGCTTATGCTCAGGGATTACCTTATAAGCAGATTTATTGATGTTTTGTTTATTTCTTTTCTTTGATTTGTGTTGCAGTTCACACAACCACTTGGGTCTCCCATATGTTCTCCTTCTTTATGGATTGTTCCTTAAAATTACAACTTCCCCCTTAATTTTTCAATATATAATTTAAAATTCAATCCATCCTTTTCCTTTTTTTTGTATTTTTCAATAGCAAAATTGTATTAGTATTGTAAAATAGTATTTCAACTCCCTCCAGCGGTTCACAAATATGCCTTGTGTGCTGGAATGTATTTTCTCAAAAATTCTTTCAGTAAATAATATAATTTTGTATTCTTTATTTAGTTTCTATATAGCTCATATTTAATTTGTTTCTTCAAACTACTAATAGCTGTAAGACATTGAAATGTTATTTCGTTGTAATTTATTTATTTTAGAATAATCTATCTATCTAAAGTAGATGACTTTGTAACTAAACAATGTGAAAACAGAATAAATTAGAAGATTATCACTTGGTCAGTCACAATAATAACTTGTTCAAACAAAAACCTAGTTGTGTTGGTAGGAAATTGTACAACAAGATACTGCAGTTTTTAAAAAGTATTAACTTTTTATGATAAATTTAATGACTAGCAGTCAATTTCAATAGGGAATAAATCAATATTAATTTATAAAGTAGCTTCATACACATATAAGCAGGGTACAGTTAGGAGACCAAGTCTCTTGAACAACGGCCTACATGAATCTAATCTATTTACTCTTTCTATACACCTAACCGCTTTCTTTTGGATCTTAAACACCCTATCAAGGTATTGTTTTGATGAATCATACTAAGATAATATAAGACAGTAAGAGCCCATGGTAAGCTGTAAAAAGTAACTTTTTGTCCTTTAATCTAGCGAGCTGTCGCAGGACAAATACAGTACCCCAGATGGAATTTTACAACATATTTTTCAATGTATGGAGTCCAGGTCAATCGCCTATCCAACAAAACTCCTAGAAATGCAATATTTTCTTCCTGTTCTAGTTGGTTATCGTTTATAAACACGTTTATAGCCCTATCTTTATTTGAATTATGTTTGTTTTTGAATTGTAGGTATTGACATTTTTTACCACTTATTGTTAATCCAACTGATTTAAGAATTGGACAACGGACTGCACACCTATATGGGTACTTATTTCTAAATTATCTAGAATGGAGTAGCTGAAAATGAGTGATGTATCGTCTGCAAATAAGAGGACTCTACCACTAATTAATTCTTTAGGTAAACGGCTGATATATAACAAAAAAAGCAATGGACCTAGTATTGATCCATGAGGCACTTCAGCTTGGACCTCTAATTTATTAGATTTATTCTTTACTATACTATTACCAACTACTGTAGTTAGTTCTACACATTGTTTTCTCCCAATAAGATATGATTCAAACCATTTCAACTCAACACCATTTACATCTACATTGTGCAGTATTTCCAATAAGGTTCTATGATTAACACAATCAAATGCCTTTGATAGATCTAAGAAGATTGCAGTAGCTTTATCACCTGAATCTATTATATCTATTAGTTTTTCAACTAGAGAAACTATGGCTGTCTTTGCTGATCTCCCTTTCTGGAAGCCATGCTGCTCATCACAGATAAAGTTAGCTTCTTGAAGGTGTAGAAGTATCCTATTTAGAACCACTCTTTCAAAAATTTTACTTATTACATTCAATGGCTACTGAATGATTTTGGAAACGATTGAGAAATTGGGTATAGCATTGTTGCTCCACTGTGCAAGCAGCACCCTATTATACACAAACAGCCTTTCCATTATAGAGAACATACACATCAAGATCATAAATAATAGAAAATAAATTTAAATAGTATCTAGTAGCGAGTGGAGCAACTCCAATTGAGAGTCATCCCATCCGCCATTACCAAGAAGCAGGCTTGCCAATTCATCCTCAGCGAAACTCGGCTCGGCTGTCAAGGTTGGTACAATGCTTTCGACAATCACATTACAGTTGGTGACGTTGGTAACAGTGGTAGTATGCAGGGGGTCGATGAGGGGTGCGTTGGGTGGTGTCAAGGGGTTCGGATCCACCACCGGTTTACGTTTTGTTCGATTTCTTCTACGATTGCTTAAACCGCTGCTACCTGTTGAGATAAGACATGAAAAATAATAGTTTAGTAAGAATAGATTCAGACAATAATAATAGTAATGATATTAATAATAATACTAATGATAATAATAATCCTTGGACCAAGGCGTACCGAAAACGGATATAGATTACAGAGAAAGTTGAAGATTCTAATACATAGACGGATATGAGGAAAAGACGCCTTAAATTTTATGGTCACATCATAAGGCTTCCAGACAATAGACTAACAAAAATATTTGTAAACTATCAATTGTCAATAAGAGTAGAATGGATACAAAATGTTAAAAAAGACCTAGTTCTGATTAAAATAACCAACAAAGAAATTTACAATAGAAAAAACTTCAGAATAAACCTTTATAAATGGGAAGTTATACCAGAGACATAACCTCCAAGATTTGGAACAAAATGGAGTGAAGAGAGAAAAACTGAATTTACACAAAAAATTAACCATCTGGTAAAATGGAGTTTTACATCTAATTTATTATTATTATTATTTATATATTTCTTCATTTATTTAATGCTTGCTAAAATATTCTAAGTTATTTAAAATTTTTGCAGTTTCTCTTGCTTTTCAATTGATGGAAAATAGAGTAATTTGAATCAATGTTAATAATGTCAATGGAAAATAGAGTAATTTGAATCAATGTTAATAATGATGATACCATTAACAACAATAATAGTAATAATAACAACAACAATAATAATAATAATAATAACAATAATAATAGCAATAACAATAACAATAATAATAATAATAATAATAATAATAATAATAATAATAATAATAATAATAATAATAATAATAATATTAATAATAATACGAAAAAAGGAGTTGTAATCGAAAATTACTCCTAAAAAACAAAAGAAAATAAAAAATGAAAATGAGCATAAGGCATTCATACGAAAAAAGAGGAAAAATAAAGAGGCATATTTATATATTTTTTCCAACAAAAATTAAATATTTCAAATGAACATTCGATAAAAAGAAAATATGGATAATTATGTGAACATACCTAGTCGTCTCCGGTTTCGCTGGCCTTCCTCCAGCCTGTCCAAATCGAGTTTCCAGAACCCCCCCTTCCCCGGCTCGTCCCTTGATCGAGGCACTTTCACAAAGCACTTGTTCAACGACAAGTTGTGTCTGATTGAGTTCTGCAATCATATTACAATCTCAAAATACTAATCTATTTTGAAAATTCCTATTTTGTATGGAAACTAAAGTGTTGCTACTGTCCAAGACACTGTTGGCTTTCTTGAAATTATTATAGTAATAATATATATTTTTGTTTTTGCTGATGATGCCCACATGAGTCCGAGACTTGTGCGTGGGTAATGAGGTGGATGATAACACATAGATGCCTGACGGTGGAGCGGGATTCGAACCCACGACCACTTAAACGACAGCAAGCTGAAGTTGCGACGCCCCAACTAACTGCGCTAAGCGGCCCGCCAATCTATATATCTATACTATCTACTTTAATATCAATTTACTTTTCTTACTTTTTGAAGTCTATTTTTTACATAACTATAAAAATTGCCTTATTTTGAACATTTATGCAAACATTTTGTCTAAATTTCTCTATTTTAACTTTTTAGACGAATTCAACGATTTTCAGTCAATTTTAATTAAGAATAAGTAATATTTTACTTACTCTCTAGGCCAAACGTTTTCGAATCATTGAGATTCATTTTCAAAGGCGTCCTTCTTCATCATCGATGTCAGTTTTTTTGTTAGAATCGATGATCAAGAAGGACGCCTTTGAAAATGAATCTCAACGATTCGAAAACGTTTTGCCTAGAGAGTAAGTAAAATATTGTTTATTCTTAATAAAAATTGACTACAAGTCGTTGAATTCACCTATAAAGTTAATATTAATAACGCAGTTCGTCATGGAACAAGAAATCCAAGAATTCTCTATTTTTATGAACAATAGCATAGGCAGTAGGGGCCTCACATCAAAAGCATAGCAAAAAACTGTAGAAATATTAGGTTATAGGCATATATATAGGTATATACAAATATAAGGTATGTACAAACAAAAGCATCAACAATTCTATAGATTTGTTGTATTTGCTATGGAATTCTTTGAAATAAATCTTAGGAGTTAGTTCGAAGTTACTGACAATTGAACAAACTGACAAATTTAATTAAATTAAAGGAATTCGAAATTAATAAATTCTGTTTAAATAAATCTTATTTAAATTCTAAATAACATTTAAAAAGTTCATATGAAATAAAAGTGATGCTATTTTATTGTTATAAATCACGAACTAATTATTAAACAAGTGAATAACATTACTCTATGAAGATTAGTACTCTACTATTAAGTTATAGTTTGAATTTACACCATGAAAAAACCAAATGTAGGCTAATTACAGAAACAATAATATCTAATATCAAAAATGACACTGTATTTCTATTTAAATTATAATTTTTAGGCTACTCACTTGAACTGGAGGAATGCATTTCGCTTCTAAGGAAGAACTTCATCAGCCTGAAGATTCAGAGGCTGATGACGCTTCTTCTGAGAAGCGAAATTCATTCCTCCAGTTCAAGTGAGTAGAAATCATTATTTTTAAAAAATATGGTGACAGTTTTGGTATTAGATAGTTCATCAAGTATTTCGTCATTGAAAACATCAGATTTCAACAATAATGTAATATTGATTGAGAAGATGGCAAATGTAATAGTACATACGACATCTTGCCAGTCGCACTTTGTAGTTTGTTTTAGTTTTCTGTGATGTTTTTAGTTTATTTTTTATCTGTGATGTTTTCCATGACGAAATACTTAATGAACAATCTAATATCAAAACTGACACTGTATTTCTCTTTTATATATTGTTTTACTAACTTATATTGGAGATGTTAGAGGGATGCATTTCACTTCTGGAAAAAAGCTTCGTCAGCCTCATAAATCAAGCTGACGGAGCTTCTTTTCAGAAGTGAAATGCATCCTTTTAACGTCTCCAATATAAGTGAGTAAAACAATATATAAAAGTGGAATACAGTGTCAGTTTTAATATTAGATTGTTATTTTTTTATCTACTGACCTGCCATGTTGGATCAGCGTTTCGGTAGTACAAAAAGTTGTCCCTAATCCATGTATAGATGGCGGACAGTGTCATTTTATTGTTGTTGGCCCTCATGGCCATGCAGATCAAGGTGGCATAGGAGAATGGCGGCTTATGGTCTCCGCTTAGTTTGTAGTCTTCAGCGCATGCTGGGTCTGTAAACAAGCGGGAAAAATATTAATTAATCAAAAATTACTAATTTATGCATAGATTATGAATTTGCTAGAGCACATAAACTATTCATTTTTTTAGAACACTAAAAAAAAAAAAACACTTATATTAATTTTTAGTGTAAATCAACCTCAATTTTTAGGACAATATAACAATTTTTGTATCAAATTTGTAGCCAAAATTTGTGAAGAGAATAGTTTTGTGACTTTGCTGCATCTTCAACAAAGAAATATAATAATAATAATAATAATAACTATAATAATAAAAAAAAAAAAAATAATAATAATAACTATAATAATAAAAAAAAATAATAATAATAACTATAATAATAATAAAAAAAAAAATAATAATAATAACTATAATGATAAAAAAATAAAAATAAATAATAATAATAATAATAATTTATTTGACACAGATTTTTTTATTGATAGTCGTTAAGTGGAAAATATTCATTTTGTCTTTTTCGAGTGAAATGCAAATCTAAATTTCTAGGCTGTGTTAACCTCAATGTTTTGGACATCGTAACATATTCAACATTTGTGAAGAGAGCAGTTTTGTACTTGAGTCTGTTCACCTTCACATTCACTGTAATTTTGTCACAATAAATAAATAAATATAAATTTTATATAAATTTTCTTTATTATTGAAGAAATTCGTTCCCGGACTGCTGCAGCTGCAGCTCATGCTTTTGCTAGGGGTCCTCGTCTATTCAATTCACTCCCACCTAGTATATCTAGAATACCAAGTTTTAATTTGTTTAAAAAAAAGTTGCAACGTTACATTGAGATGGACAATCAGCAGAGTTGAGCTGGACAAGATTTTTTTTTCTTCTTTTTTCCTTTTACACTGATAATTTATGGTTATTTCACTCATATATCTTGCAATAGTCTTTTGGTTATCTATCCTACAATAGTTATTCAGGTTATTATTATATCTATTGTTGGTGATAAAATGACATTATCTATTGCATCTGTTTATTACACTATCTTCATCTATTACTATACAATAATATTATTAATAAATTATTTTATGTTACTCTCAAATTATGTTGTTATTCTCAAGTCATGTTATGTAGAATGTAGATCATTAAAAATATTTATTTTTTTGTTTTGTTTATAACGTCCATAAAGTCCAGAATGGATTAAATTTATTTTGAAAAGACTCATCCCTCAACACAAGCGCTTGCTTACAGAGGGATGAACCATTTAAATTGTAATTTTGATCACAAACATTTTCATATCTCAAGCTGTTATTTATGGCTTATAATTATGTTATTGTTAAGAGTTAATATTGTTTTATTTTAAGTTCTTTTGTGATTTTATATACAAATGCATTGTATTCATTGATTGGTTCAATAAATTTATTTATTTGGCACTTTTATAATTTTTATTTAACTGTATCGTACTGCACTATACTTGTTTTCACCTCTCAATATTTTTTAAAATTTATTTGCCATACTTTCTTAACTATCCATTTATTCCTTACTTATTACTATATTTATCAGCTTATATATTCATTCACCTCCTCAATTTTTACCCATTAATTTGTTGTTGTAATTTCATTATTCCAATATTTTTTTTCACTGATATATTTGAACAATGAATAAATAATTTTTCCTACAGCTGATCGTAAAGTAGTTCTTTACGTACTGAAATCTAATTGTAAAATACCTCTTTACTGCTCCGCAAGCGGTAAAGTACTTTATGCTCGCCAGCTGTTTTCTTTACGCTTCTGTTTTGATTTTGATGTCTTCTCATTGGTGGATCATGGAATCCGTGAGATTCACTTAACCTCAAAAAAGTCGAACGCTAACCAAATCCGCGCACGGTCTGTGATGTTACAAACTACAAACTTTTGTTGTGTTGGAATCCAGAACTGCAGTTGTAGGAAAAATATTGTATGTATTTCGCGCGTGAAGCTTCTTTATCGCTCTCGCAAAATTACTGCGCTCCGCTACGCGTCGCGCAGTAAATGTTTTGGCTCGAGCGATAAAGTCGCGCTTCACGCTCTTAATACATAAATAACTATTAACTTTCTAGGTGGATATTGCGTGTGATGGTCATTCCGCACTGTTACCGTCCTTCCTCAGACAAGGCTGGAGCTCTACTCATCTACCTGCAGACCTCTAGCCGTGTCTGAGGAAGCACTACAACAGTGCGAATTGCCCGTCACATGCAATAAATAAGTGATGGTTAGATAACTATCTATAGAATGTATCTTCAATAAACTATGTATTAGATAACTATCTAACCAACTATAGATAACATTATCAATTCAAACTGTAGTTTACTCATTAATTTATATGTATATTATATATGTATATATTCTGTAGACTAGTATTGCATTATTTAATTTGTTTTGTACCACTACGGGTCTCATCAGACCTAGTGGAAATCATCGACTTGTAAATAAATAAATAAATAGATAAATAAATAGATAAATAAATAGATAAATAAATAAATAAATAAACAAATGAATAAATAATTTACCAATAATGCATACAAATTAATTCTCTTCTTATATTAAAATTCACTTACTGAGTGTGAGCCTCAGGGTTTGCGACGCCTTGTGTCCGTTGTGACGTGCATGTGTGTGCGGTGGGTGGGTGGGGGGTGATTTAGGGGAAGTAGGGGGAGTGGGCAACGACGAAACGCAGTTCAAAATGTCGGAATTGTGCAACCAGTGCAGGCTGGTCAGGTCCACGTCGCTGCAATGCTCATCGTCGGACGATGAGGATTGGTCAGACTTCTTTTGTGACTTGATGTTCACTGGCTCCACTGTCACTGCTGCGTGCCCTAAACAAATAATAAACAATTACAATTTGAATAGCAATGATAATAAAACAAGTATTGAACAAATATCAAAATTGATTTCACAACAAAATTAATTGTCTTTTGGACAAGAAACAGGATTCGGAGATAAAGCTTGATGAATGCAGAGTAAAGCTGTTATTCAAGCTCACACAAGGGCGGTCCCAGGGAGGGGGGTCATGGCAGTTACGTTGCCAGGGGGGGGGGGGTCCGGGGGGTACGGACCCCCCTTCCCATTAAATAAAGGAAAAAGAAAATTAATCGTGTTTCATTCAATTCATCATTACATGAGAAAACAAAAGAAATTATAACACACTACGGCCTGTTTTTTTCTACTAATTGTTACATATTTATATCTGTGATGTTTTCCATGACGAAATACTTAATGAACAATCTAATATTAAAACTGACACTGTATTTCACTTTAAAAAAAAAGAAGGCTGACGAAGCTTCTTTTCAGAAGTGAAATGCATTCCTCAAGCATCTCCAATATATGTGAGTAAAACATTATTTAAAAGTGAAATACAGTGTCAGTTTTAATATTGGACATATTTATATGCTATGCAACAATGTTATTCAACAAAATTCGATGAGCAATGTTCTATAACAAAATTGTTATGAAACAATATTGATTTATATTCTGTCAAATGTATTTACTTTTTAAAAATATGATATAAATTTCAATTTTGGAAACTGCATTCCTTTGTGAAAAGCTGTACAATGTAATATTGTAATGCACCAGAGTTTTTGTTACGCAGTGTAAAGACAGCTTAAGGAATCTATGGTTATGAAACCTATCAAAGTCAATTCACACACATCAGTTACGGTGAGGCACAGTCATTGAATTGGAGTCGGCGTAGCCGAGTTGGCTTATCGGTGGTCTGATAAGCCAAAGGTGCTGGGTTCGATCCCAGTTGAGTACAAGATATTTTTCTCGAGCCACTCCCGTGTTTCGGAGGACACGTTAAGCCGTCGGTCCCGGTTGCATATAAAAAAAAGCAGTCGTTAAAAAACGGCGAGGTGGAACTACCCGTAAGGGTCTCCCCACCATAAAAGCCATACGAATTTACTTTACAGTCACAGTTCCGTCTCAGTTCAGTCACGGTAACAATCAGTCACCTGACGGGTCGGCGCCGGATGAGTGTAGACGGCGTAACCGGATACTCAGATAAGAATATATTTTATGACTGCGACGTGACGGATAGCTCGGAACTGAGACGCGCCGTGACTGATGTGTGTGAATTGACCTTTAATGGAATCTAAATGATCTATTTTGCGGCGGTTATTATGATCAAGTATTGGATGCTCCACTGTACAAGCACTCTTATTCAAAATTGCTGTGAATGATCAGTAGGCTATCAGGGTGTCTCCTGAATGACCTGGTGTTTGTAGACAATACAGGTGCTTTTTACATTATTAATATTTTACTATAAGTAATGTTTTAGTAAGTAATGTCCGTGGTTCGATTCCCGGTGGTGACTGATATTTTTGTACAGTAGCATTCATCGATTCCCATCAGCTGTTCAATGCTGTTGTCAATATCCGCCATTGCGGAAGTCTTCAGTATAAAGTAATAGCAATTAAAGGAATTCGAAATTAATAAATTCTGGTAATGTTTTAATATATAACATTAACAAGTTACATTCTTGTTGACTATATTCTATGGTATTTACCCTGTCCTGAACGACATCTACCTCATGAACATATCTTTGAAGTGAACATTTTTATTGATAAATCTGTTTTATTTCGGATTTTTGGATGAATGTTGGTTTTTAAAATAAAAATACCATTTGAAAAGTTACAAAAGCACATTTGTTCAATGGACATGTGCCGTCAATACTACAAACTCTTTAAAAAAATAATAATTTCCACGAAAGAGTTTGATTTTTAATAGAAAATACGTAGTGAAAATGGAAGAATTTGATTTTTAATAGAAAATACGTAGTAAAAAATGGATAAAGCAAAATAGAGACTTTACCTATCGCGACTTCTTTGCATCCTCCTCCGCAAGCTGCCTTCTCTATCAAATGTTCATCTCCTGTTTTCACCATCATGACCGCATCACCTGCAATAATTATATTTTAAATTGTACAATTAAAAATTAGTTATAATAAAAATGATGATAGAAATTTTTGTATTAAAATTGTTACACCTTTGGATTTTTCATCACCGCCCTTGGAAAACAAAGGCAGCAGAATTCAACTTTTTTTTGAGGATGAAGCCCACATAGGTCTGAGACCTGTGCGTGAGCAATGAATTAGATGATGGTGATTGATGAGTTGGACCTACAGTTTTAGGTGGGTTCCGAACTTCAAAATTATGTTAGAATAAACATTAAAAAAAAGGAAAAAAGAGACCAAAAACATACAAATGAAGAAACTAAAGAGATAAGAGAGATTTTGGGGAGATGAACGGCCGAAAATGAATAACCACTTTACTATTTATAATTTTATAGAAGTTTAACAAACACTGTAGGTATTTTGTGTAACAATCGAACTATAAAGAAACGTGAATTTTGTTAATTCGCACATATTTAGCTCCGTCTTCAACTGTGACTATACACTGAATATTAAATATTTGTATTTAACATTGCAACCGTGAATGCAATTTGGATAGATAGATGGATAAATTTAATAGCGTCCACTGCCTTCCTATTCAAGGGATCTGGAGCTTGTCAAAATATGTTGAAATCCCTTCTGACTGATATTCAGAACAGTTTTAAATTGATAATTAGTAGAATTTTTTTCCCCTGAGATAGTTTGAGGCTTACTTGAGTCTGCCTCAAGTTGGAAAAAATCGACTTCTTATCAATATTTAAAACTGTTCTGCATATCAGTGGAAAGTGATAATATTAAAAAATTATTACTATATTTTTGGGGGGTTATTTTACGGTATAATAATACAGGGTTTGAACTAAACAAAAACCTGTAATTAACATTGTCCTTTTTGTAATTATGGGTTGTTTTAATATTTTGATTGTTTCTGTTCTTAAGTTATGGAAGAATTATATCTGTTTATTTTGTTTTTTTAAAGAGTATGTTATTGAATTGTATTTCAATGAATATTTTTGCTGTGTTTTTCGATTGTTTTACAATGAAAGGATGATAATTGTGTGTTTTTTAGTTTTGTCACCTCATGGAGATACTTTAAGATCTTTATTACTTTACCTTTAAATTCATTATTGATTTCTCTCATTTCACGAGCTTTCTATGTTTACTAGTAATATTATTGAATGAACTCACAGCTAGCGCTCAAGTATTTACTTTGCTGGCTGTGCCAAAAATGTGGTATACACTTTATATTGTGAATTTTCTTATATTTGTATTTTTGTATTTTGGCGAAATACAAATATTATTTATTATTATTATTATATATTATTAAACTGAAATAATTATATTTTAAATTATCATATAATTAAAAACTAATAATAATATAGATGATAATAAATGTATTAAAATTTTCATCGCATAATCACAATGTTTCTATTTCAAAATTATTACAAGCTAAACAATCAAGCAATTTCAATTTCAATTTCAATCATATTTATTGTCAGGGAACAATTTTGTGGCAGTCCCACCCCCCAAGAGAGTGATCATAACTGGCATAATAATTAGTAAATTTTCAAAAATTAGCGCCACAGTAGACAACAACGCTGTGCTATACGTGACGTCACTTGGGCACGAAATTCAAAAATTACTGGCATCAGAAAAAATATTTTAATTATTTTAAATACCTGGCTTAGGCTATCAACACATATCGTTTCACAATTTGAGAGTCCTGTTATTTAATTTGAAACTCGTTAAGTTGTAAACTCGTAAACTATTTAAGTTGAAATTTGAAGGGTTATAAAAGGTGCATAATAATTAGTCAGAAATTGGCATATTCATCCAAGCTTTAACCTAATCACTGAATTTGTCACGATCGAATAAATAAAAGTATGATAGTAAAGTCAATATTATTACATAATTCTAATAGTATAGTTCATAAAAATATTGTACTCACTTGGAATTCGATCAACGAATTTTATTTGTTGTGAAATGTAAACACTTTCACTTCGTAGGTTAGTCCAGACATGAGTTTGAGATTTGACACAATTCGCATTTAATTTATGAACTGATATTTTTTCACTTCACTATTATTGTGAAAATGTAATTTGAAACACTTTTTGAGCACTTTAATATTATAAATACATTTTTAAGCCTCAAATGTCAACGTGGTCATCTTATCAGTTCTTATCATCTCCAAACCGGCAAAATTTAGACAGCCGAATTATTTTTTAATTAATTTTAAATAAAGTAGAAATGTGAAAGAATCGCTCAAATTCTGTGATAACCTACTGATGAGTTTATTTCATCGTTTATTTTGTTTTTATTCCAAAACTCGTCATCATATAGGTCACAAGTCAAAGGTGACTCAATCTAATTATTTTCTGTCTCTCTCTTTCCTAATTTACTTCCTGAATTTTTTGGGGAAGTTTTTCCGTTACTTGACTTGCCACCTGAACCTGAAGCCGAGAGGATCTGCTGGGAAACTACTCTATAAAGTCGCGGTCCATTTTAATTAAAATTTATTGAAAAGTCTTAAAGTTCCTATTATTTACATGTATTATTATAAATGTATGCACTTGTTGAAATTTTCGTTGGACGCCTTATTTAAATATTTTGTGAACTTGAACAACGGTGAACCACCTATTCCAAAAGGAGGGCTACTAGCCAGAGTGCAAACCACTGAGGAGTTCCTGTACCGTGAGTTATTCTGAAATTATTTAGTATGGCCATACTCTTGTGTTTAAGTGCGCCGAAATAATATAGTGTTAATTCACCACAAACCAACGTTGATGGTACAATCTCCAATTATTGTAAAGGGCTATTCCAACACGGGACCCGATCATACCCTCCACGTGGGGATTTGAAAATTATAAACTTAAATCTAACTGAAAAAAGATTATTTAAAAAATTTGATTCAAAAGGAAAATAATTAAATCGCCAGTCTCTGTAGAAAAATTATCCATTTTGATATAATTTGTTCTAATAAACCTGCATAGATCCGATTCAGTACTTGTGTTTTCTATCTGGGTCACCTTGCTCGGTAAAATAAGGTACACTTGTATAGTTTTAAGCAGGTCAAAACGGCAGGGATTGGCGAAAATCGTCCTGGACTTCTACAAATTTCAGTAACACGGCACTGCAAATTTTGGGGAGGTTCAGGGCATTTTTTGTCACCCCTTTTTGTGGATTTGGAGGAGCCAAGCTGTCGCATGCGTGCAGCCTCAAAATACCTAATTTCCGGAGCAATTAGAAGTATTTTTCCACTTTCAGAAAAATTACTACATAACATCCTCCGCCATAAAAAGGGTATATGACATTATATATATATTTTTTGAGGATGAAGCCAACATAGGTCTGAGACCTGTGCGTGGATAATGAGTTGGATGATGGTGATTGATGAGCTGGACCTACAGTTTTAGGTGGGTTCCGAATCACTGGGAAGTGATTTTACAGCAGAGAACAGTGTATTTTTTGCTGGCAAATCTAATCGGTCACCCTTACAAAGAGTGCCTAGGAGAACGCAGCTTATCTCTACCTGATTGAACAGATACCTGCTACGGCTCACGGCTATCCCTTCCTTGCACAATATGCACAATAGAAATGCAGCATGCTGCAATAGATGCTACGAATCGAAATAGTTTAGACCTTTAGACAATTATAAATAATAACTTCACAATAGTCTCCTTCCTGCAGAATAATTAGTTCCTTGATGCAAGCTAAAACACTGATTTTTAGTAGAAAGAAGCTCTGTCAACAATTCTCCCCCAATAACCTCAATTGATTTCATCATTCTGAAGATCAAACCCGCCATTTATATCTTTTTCTTTCCTTTTCTGATCGTTGCTCTCTCTATTACGCCTTAATAATAGATCACTTTTATTAGAGGTGCTCTTTCATTTCATTCGATTTGCTCTTCTCTATTAATATTGCTCTTTCTAATCTTGCTCGGATGGGATGTTTTTGTCCAGCACTTTGATGCTATTTATAGATTACTAAGCTTTTATTTATTTATTTCTTCATTTTTATTTAATGCTTGCTGAAATATTCTAATTTATTGAGAATTTTTGCAGAAAATACAGTACAGTACTTTGAATCAATGTTAATAATAATGATCATAATAACAACAATAATAATAGTAATAATAATATTAATAATAATAATAATAATAAAATAATAATAATGAAAAATTATAATAATAATTAGTCGAATAAAAGGTTGGAAGTAGTACCTCACTACCTCAAAGGAGAAAGCAAAATGATACAAAACATTTTAAGAAAAATCGGAGAATAAAAAATAAATGAATAGAAGTGTAAAATATTAAAACAGGAAAAAGGCAGATGGAAAGAGACGATAAGAGAGATTAAGAAGGAGGAAGAAGGAGAAGGAAGAACAGTTGTAAAGGTGGAAGTAGTAAGTTGAAGTAAAGAACAAGATGATACTGTTCTCTGCTGTAAAATCACTTCCTGGTGGTTCGGAACCCACCTAAAACTGTAGGTCCAATTCATCAATCACCATTATCCAACTCATTATCCAACTCATTACCCACGCACAGGTCTCAGACCTATGTGGGCTTCATCCTCAAAAAAAAAGATGATACAAAAATATAATAAAATATGAAAAGAATATAAAGAAGTGTCAAAGATAAACAATAGGCCTAATTATGAGAACAGGAAGAAGTCCGATAAAAAGTGGCAGAAAGAGTGATGAAGAAAATAAATATAAAAGAAGGCAGATGAAAGGATGGAAATAGAGAGTTGAAGTAAATAACAAGATGATACAAAAAACGAACAAAATGAAAAGTATAAAAAACGTCTGCAGGGGAGTGATAGCCATGAGCCGTAGCAGGTACCTGTTCAATCAGATAGAGATAAGCTGCGTTCTGCTAGGCACTCTTTGTGAGGGTGACCGATTAGATTAGCGAGCAAAAAGACACTATTCTCTGCTGTAAAATCACTTCCCGGTGGTTCGGAACCCACCTAAAACTGTAGGTCCAACTTATCAACCACCATCATCCAACTCATTACCCACGCACAGGTCTCAGACCTATGTGGGCTTCATCCTTCAAAAAAAAGCACAAATATAAAAGCAGGAAGAATAAGTCAGATGGAAAGAGGTGAGATGAGAGATGGGAAGAAGGAGAAGTAAGTAATAGGAAAAGGAAGAAGACAGATAATAGGGTGGGAGAAGAGGAGAGTGGTGAAGTGAAGAATAACTAGATGACTATTAATGGACAGAGAAGTAAATAATGGATGGGGTGAAGAATGGATGCCTATCAAGTCCTGAGGTGTCGTGTGGTGCTGTGGAGGTTGTATAGTACCAGTAGGGGCAAAGCAGAGGTTAATACGCCACAAAGGAGGGAATTGATGAATGAAGGCTTTGATCGTTTATATTCTGCTGATAAAATGTGCATACTGACTTTTTGGTTCGATGACATTGCAGGGGCGCCATTTGTAAGGGTGAGGGGTGCCGCACCCCCCAAGAAATGACAAAAATATTGATATTAATAATTATTATATCATTGAATTTTATTATTGGAATAACATATTTTTTTGGAGGATGAAGCCCACATACGTCTGAGACCTGTGCGTGGGTAATGAGTTGGTGATTGATGAGCTGGACCAGTGGCGGTCCCAGGGGGGGGATGGGAGGGATATATCCCCCCCGAAATATCAAGATGGATCCCCCCCTAAAAAAGAATTTATTCATAATTGAGGCATTCTCCGGAAAAAGGGCCCATGGCATGAAACATGGTTTTGAGAAAAAGCCAATTGAAGTTTTTGCTTATATATTGTAGTTTAGTAAAAGTTAATAGTCATTTTATATGCTCTTTAGTGTAACTATTGTTTTTCATCTAAGACATTACAAATAATAACACAGCAATTTAATTAAAGGAATTCTGTATTTTCACAATTTTTCTACATGATGTTATGGGCCCTTTTTTGATAGAACGATAATTTTTTAAGAAAAATTCCACCATTATCATTTGAATGTCATTTTTCTATGTAAAAAATGTCACAAAACTAGTGAAGTAGCATATTTGAAAAATAAAAATCATTACAACGATAAAAAAACATTGCATATACTGAAAAAAGTCCTTACTGTGTGTTTCAAACTCGCCCTTCATCAATAATCATCTCTATCCACTGTCTATCTTCTTCATTCAAATACTTGAAAAATCTTTAACATCCTTTACTTTTTCCTTGTTGATAGCTGGATATGGGACTACAGCTGGGCAAATATTCATGGCATCTGTCGAACTTCTTTTCCATATCTTGAAGGGAGAATATTGTTCAGTATATGTTCGGGAACACAAGAGAGTACCATTTTGTTTGTACTTCATTATCACATACTTTTGGATTTGAAATATACACTTTTGCGATAAGGGTTTTTTATAAAAAAAGGGTGATAGAGAACTTTTCCAGTCTTTTATCAAATCACGATCCATTGTCACATGAAATGGTGATGGATTGTTCCTGCAGGTCACCATACATTCCAGATATGGCTTAGCTGTCGGTACTATTCCTTTATTCTTCAACTGAGATTTGATTATTCCAAAATTGCGATCACACTGCCCGAATGAATGTCCTCGAACCGGATACATGTGTGTAATATCAACAGCAAACCGCTTGGAGAACCACATGCAAAATCTGACTTGTCTTATACTCCTTAACTGGAGTCTCCAAGACGTAATCTACAAAAAAAAAAAAAAAAAAAAAAAATGTAACAATAGAAAAGTTTTTATTTTGGCCTCCACACGCGTCGGATAAAAAAAAATTTCTTTTATATTAGGATTTTTACGTACTTTTTTTGATACACAGTGGTATAGAAAAGATGCTACAGAATCTGCTCCTTTTTTGGACTGTGTCTCCATAAAACAATACATGTAAGAAGACCCATCATTGTGGAAGTGAATGTTAAATAAGTACAACCACAAAAGTCGCTTGTAAAACTGAGATGTCACATTTAACTTAGGGACTGGCAAATTTTGACCATAGTCAAACTCAACAACTAATATGTTATCATCATTTTGACAACGCTCCAGTAACTGTTTTTTCATACTCATGTATTTCGCGACCTTCCGTTTGTGAAGCATATAAGAAACCTTGCAGGGATCATCTGGGTTAGCAGCTAATTTTATTTCATTCTCTGTGCAGAAGTCACACACATCACTTTTTGGCTTCTTAAAACTATAAGAACAGTTCTTCTTGAAGTATGCAAAATAAGTCTTGTAAGCCATTTTCAATTTTTTTGAGTCTTTTCCTTGTAATATAATTGAAATAACTCATAAAGTTTTTTCACATTGAGTTCACTATTTTCAATATACTTCAGTTCGGATTTATGTTGGGAGTAATGACTTTTCTTTGAAGGAATTGATTCTAAATGGCTTTTGATTAAACTGTAAACATTATCTTCCAGTTTGTGAGGACGGTTTCCGTGTGTTCCGCGCATCTCCTTGAAGGACACATTTTCCATTATCTTCTTTTGAATTACTCTCAAACGTTTCTGCGATATTTGAAAGAGTTCAAGGATAAAATTTCGACAAACCTTATGAACGTTTCCATCATGAATAACTTCATATTCCCAAATATTGAGGCGAAGAACTTTGGCCAAAGGTTTCACATTACCTTCAGATGATTTTTTCTTCATATATGTAGAGAGTTTGGCATCTTGCAATTCCTTAGTATCATTATAGAACAAACTAAACAGTTCCTTTTGCTGGTCACAACTTAATTTCGAATGACACTTGTCCTTACAGCACTTTGATAAATAATGAAACTTTTTTTCATCTACTATTTTACCACTATTAGAAATGTATTGTTTACCAGAATGTCTAATTCTTTTTAGCGAATTCTACTTCTTCTTGATCACTCATTTTCACTTTAAGTTCTACAACAGTAATATAATGTTAATTTGAGCAAGGATAATAACGTTCTATCCTCCTTGTGTTTGATGCTTGATGAAGAATAAAATTTGAGGTTAAGTGTCAGCTGGACACTACTCCACTTGAAATCGAACAGTGCCTCCTAGATAAATGCTATCGACATGAAACTTTCTACACTTATAGAGAAAAGTATGGCGGTTCGTTTAAACACTTCTCCGGAAAAAGGGCCTATAAGGCTATGGGCCCTTTTTCCGAAGAATGCCTTAATTATGTATGTATAGTTTTTGCGAGAAATAAATTTAATCTGTGCCATTGATACTTGTTAGCTAGAAGAATAAACAAGAAGGATGTATACATCCTTACATCCATTACATTGTTGTGTAACAATCTGAGTATTTTTTGGCCATTCCTTCGTAACTTACATGTTAAAAATAGGGCCTAACCATAAAGAAAAAACTCGCAGTGAACACTTGATTTATTTTTTATTTCATTATACGTTTATTTACTGAACTTTGTCATCATGCTCATTAGCTCATTAAATAATCCCATTGACTTTTAATCAATTTTCTTTGTGTAGCTAAAGGAAATCAAGAAAAACACATACTACGGTTGGGTCCTATTTCACCCAGGTACAATAAACTTTAAATGAAAAACTATTTTATTAGCTAACATAAATACTATTAGCTTGAGCATATTTTAGAGCTCAAATACGTATAAAAATACGTTTTTAGGCTTTAAATTCCACATTTTTTCCGGAGGGGGGGGGGTCCCAGACCCCCCGGTGGTCATCCCCCCCGAGATGAAATCCACGGACCGCCACTGAGCTGGACTTACAGTTTTAGGTGAGTTCCGAACCACCGGGAAGTGATTTTACAGCAGAGAACAGTGTCTTTTTGCTGGTCAATCTAATCTGTCACCCTTACAAAGAGTGCCTAGGAGAACGCTGCTTATCTCTATCTGAGATTGAACTGGAACTGAGATTGAGATGAGCTGGACCTACAGTTTTAGGTGGGTTCCGAACCACCGGGAAGTGATTTTACAGCAGAGAAGTGTCTTTTTTGCTGGTCAATCTAATCTGTCACCCTTACAAAGAGTGCCTAGGAGAACGCTGCTTATCTCTATCTGAGATTGAACTGGAACTGAGATTGAGATGAGCTGGACCTACAGTTTTAGGTGGGTTCCGAACTACCGGGAAGTGATTTTACAGCAGAGAAAGTGTCTTTTTTGCTGGTCAATCTAATCTTTCACCCTTACAAAGAGTGCCTAGGTGAACGCAGCTTATCTCTATCTGATTGAACAGATACCAGCTACGGCTCACGGCTATCACTTCCCGGATTATGAGCACAATAACTTTGGTTTCTAGTGTATAAGATTGATAATATTGTATGCATATAATTGTTGATCTGACTTGTTTTAAACTCCGGAGTCTCCAAGACTGAAATTTAAAAATATATGTATAAAACAGTAATAAGGAACACAATTGACCCAAAATTCAAGCAATTTAGAAAGATTTTTCTAACAATTCTGAGCAACGCATGTTTCCCCCCACCGCCTAGGGCGAACAATAGCTAGGCGAGCGAAGCGAGTGATAGCTGAGTGCTGTAGCAAGTATCTGTTCAATCAGATAGAGATAAGCTGCGTTCTCCTGGGCACTCTTTGTAAGGGTGACCGATTAGATTGGCCAGCAAAATAAACTCTGTTCTCTGCTGTAAAATCACTTCCCGGTGGTTCGGAACCCACCTAAAACTGTAGGTCCAACTTCAATCAGGCTAATTGGCTGACAAAAGACTAATTGTACGTCCAACATCAATCACCATCATCCAATTCATTACCCACGCACAGGTCTCAAACCTATGTGGGCTTCATCCTCCGAAAAAAATGTTCTGTATGTTGTGCAAACATTATTTCTACACGTATTATTTCAACAACATAGGCATTTTATAAAATACAGGACAGCTCATGTTTTTTACAGCCTCTTCAGAGAAAAAATATATTTTCAAAATCTTAAAGAATGCAATTGAAAGGCTAAATCTGGGTGGAATGAAACTTAAATCTGTAAACTGTTTTTATAATATGGACTGGTTAACGTTGTCAGTTACTTTCCAAACTTTGTTATAGCCTACATATTTTGTACTATTGTATTTTTGAAAAGAGAAATAAATACATTATTTATTCATAATACACATAAATGATGTTAATGCATATGAATATATATATATATATATATATATATATATATATATATATATATATATGTCTATAAAAACTTGTAATAATATATTGTCAACAGAACGTAAGTATCTATATTTTGTACTGGTGTATTTTTGAAAATAGAAATTAATTCGTTGTTTATTCATAATATATATGATGTTTATGCATATGAATATAACATATAGATCTATAAAAACTTGTAATAATTGTCAACAGAACTTAAGTATTTATATTTTGTACTGTTGTATTTTTGAAAATAGAAATTGATTCATTATTTATTCACAATATGTATGATGTATATGCATATGAATGTATGTATAAAAAATTGTAATAATTGTCTACAGAACTTACGTATTTTATCCTAATAAGCCTTCAAATTCAGTACCGTATGCATTTTGTCTGTGCACGATGCAGATGATGTATTCAAACTTAAAAGATTGACGTGTTCCACCAATACTAACATCTTCAATTAATTCTCTGAAATTTAATTCTTTAAATTTATTCAAACGCATGCTATGGAATAGTGTATGGCTGCTCGAGCTGTGTGAATAATATAGTGTATTCTAAAGGATTTTTTTTTGTAGATTACGTCTTGGAGACTCCAGTTAAGGAGTATAAGACAAGTCAGATCAACAATTATACACTAGATACCATAATTACTATATCAATTAGTTGAGGTGAGGCTTAATTTTGATGTGAAAGGAACTCTTGTACACTAAACTAAATATTTATTCAAATATTTTCAAGACTCTTTAAAAACTGCGGTAGCTTGTTGTAGAGATTCCTACCAATATAACTAGGTTTTTGTTTGAAAAAGGTACTATTGTGACTCACTAAGTGGTAATCTCCTCGGCTTCTTATATTATAATCGTGTACGTCAAGATTTCGGTTAATATCACTCGTTTCTACATATAAAGTAGCTTCTTCATAGACATATAAGCAGGGTACAGTTAGAAGACCAAGTCTCTTGAACAACGGCCTACATGAATCTAATCTATTTACTCTTTCTATTTTTTTTTTTTTTTTGTAGATTACGTCTTGGAGACTCCAGTTAAGGAGTATAAGACAAGTCAGAGTTACACCTATACACCTAACCGCTTTATGGGTACCGGTACCCTAATTTAAATCATTGAATTACTTCCTTTAGTAAAATAGTCTACGCTTCATTAGAAAAGCAGAGTGACTTTTTGTAAAACACAGAAATGAACTAGTCTATTCAAACTGAAGCGAGGTGAAGTCTGATTCGATTTCATGTTCCACAAAACTCAACAAGCCTGCGTTTCTATTTGCGCTGGGTCTTAGAGGAGTTTCAAGGGATTGAAATCCTTCCTTTAGTAGGTCTAAACTAGTCTACTCTTTATTAGAGAATGCATCGTGATTTTTTGTAAGAAACAGACATAAACTAGCCTACCCAAACAGAAGCGAGTGGAGGTCTGATTCGATTTCATGTTTTACAATAGTCACCAATCCTGCGTTTCTATTTGCGCTGGTTCTTAGAGAAGTTTTGAAATTAAAGCATTTTTTTCGTGCTCATGATTCCCACATCATAGTCATGAACTAGCCTACCTAAACAGAAGCAAGGTGAGGTCTGATTCGATTCCATGTTCCACAAAAGTCACCAAACCTTGTGGTTAGGTCTTGAAGGACTTTGGGAATTGAAGCAGTTTTTTCTTCTTTTTTCTGTTCTGATGATTCCCATACCACAAATATGTAATTAATAAATAAATATTCACCAACATCTGAGAAATCATCAATAGCTGACCAAAAGTCATCAGTATTTTTTATCTTAGGATAAATCCCACAGGTATTAGACTTGTGCGTGGGTAATGAGTGGATGATAATGATGTTATAAATGACCCTACAGTTTTAGGTGGGCTCCGAACCATCAGGCTAATGAAAGCATATTATCTGCAATTTATCTGAACACATGTAGCAACTACTAGCTGTGAAAAGGATAACGACGGGCACATATAGTATTCTTCTGTGGTGCCAGTTTGGATCGATCACCGAACGTCAGTCAGGTGCAAAGAGGGGTCCCCAAGCCCCCCCCCTTACCCTTGGGGGGGGGGGGGGGAAGGGGGCAGAGAGCTTGTGAGATGCAATTAATAATTCAGCGACGCGAACGGGAGCTCGAATCTTTTGTTGGACCATTCCCCCGCTTTTGTGGCCTGCCGGCACCTGTCTCATTCTTTCATTCTCTCTCACTCACACTCTCTCTCTTTCTCTCTCGAGTGCGGAGGCAGCTTATCGATCAGCTGGCTTTTTGTGGGGGCCCGTCAGACCCTCCCCCTCACCTAAAAACTCACCCCTTGTCATAAAAAAGCGGGGAGGTTATCAACCGACCTACCGACCGGACCCTGGTCACTTCTAGGGAGGAAGCTCTTCTCGCCACCCCCTAATCTAGGCTACACTATAGAGAGGAAACTCAATAGTGCAGTGGAAATAAAGCCAGCCTTGATCCGAATCCGTGCAACCGTGACTAACCTAAAACAAAGTAGGGTGATCGAGCAATTGAGATTGGTTTTTTTAATCGAGAGTAGCGGTAGATCTTGGAGAATGGGGTAGCGTATAGGGTTGGAATATGGAAAAGGTTTTGGAGAACAGTAAGAATATAAGGTGGGCTACTCAAATTTGATTAATTATTTATCAAAAATTGAGAAACTATTACTAAAAAAATGTTATTGCTCAGCATAAGATCTTTGTTGATGTATTATGGATGATTATTGTAGGGGATGCAATTATGAAAATGCGTCTCCAACATTTGTAACGTATTGTAATGAAATTATCAATTGATGATTTTAAAATTGGGGGCTCCACTACTTCCCAGATGGCTAGCTCCACCACTCTCGCTGCTCAGTTTCTTCACACACAGTCAGCACAAAATAGATTTCTGGCGTTCTTTAGCCATTAATAAAGTAAATTCTATAATTTAACATTTTTTGTGTTTGAGGAGACTGTCGAATCTTATGGTTTATAAAATTATTTTATAAATATTACAAGAGAAATTGGAGGTTTAGAACATAATTTATAAATGTTTGAGGTGTGTATAGGATTGACAAGAGTAGTATGAGAGTATGAGAGAGAAAAAAATGGAAGAGATTCGTTTTTGGGAGAATTCTCCATAAGATTTAGGAAGGAATTGAGAAAAATTATTTAAAATTTCTGAGGCTGTACCAATATAGCCATTGTGAAGAAATCTCAGATACAGAATTTATTAATTTCGAATCCGTCAAAGTGCTATTAATTTATACTGAAGACTTACGCAATGGTAAATATTGACAACAGCAATGAATAGCTGATAGAAATCGATGAATGCTACTGTACAAAAATATCAGTCACCACCGGGAATCGAACCGCGGACCTCCCAATTGCCGGTCGGGCGCCTTCACCACTAGACTATAGATTTCCATCAGCTATTCAATGCTGTTGTCAAAATCCGCCATTGAGGAAGTCCTCAGTATAATTAATAGCACTTTGAGGAATTCGAAATTAATAAATTCTGTACCTATATATTTGTCAGTTTGTTAAATTGTCAGTTACTTCAAACTGAAATCTCAGATGTTGGTTAGCAAAAAATCTTCATTTTTCGGAGGATGAAGCCCACTTAGGTATGAGACCTGTGCGTGGGTAATGATCTAATGAATTGGATGATGGTGATTTATGAGCTGAACCTACAGTTTTAGGTGGTTTCCGAACCACCGGGAAGTGATTTTATAGCAGAAAACAGAGTATATTTTGCTGGCCAATCTAATCGGTCACTATTAATTGTCATTGCCAGATACTGTAATGACTATTTTATAAATTCTACACGAAAAATAATAACTTTGTTTAAACATTGTTTGATTGATTGATTGATTGGCTGCCTTTATTTATTTCCTGGGAGGGCGAAGTTGGGGCGCAGCCGGCCCTCTCTTACACTTAACCCTCAAATGGGTTGTGAGTTATTATCAGAAAAATTCTACGAATAAGAGCTTTGCTAAAAATTATAAATATCGCAATAAAAGGGAAATATTGGTACTGTAATTATATAAAAAAAAAATAGAACAATAAAACAATAAAAAACTGTAGAGGATTAGTTCATGAGTCTGCATTTTGAAGTTCGTTGTGTGTGAATGAGTTTGAAGGGAAAATGACAACAGACAACACTATCTCAGAAGTAGAATATATTAATTTATGTAAGTAGCTTGAGTTATTCAAATATTTGTCACAGTTCCACTGAATCACAGTCGGATTTATCTAGGTTTATATATTCTTTAACAACATTGTGAAATTCGATAGTTTATGGAAGATCAGAGCCTTATCTCATCACAGACAAGCGCTCCAACCAACTACGCTACCAGATCTACCATTGCAAATCATTTGAATAGGAATCTGTTACATAACATTCATTAAACATAACAATTAAGTTACCTAAATTTAAAAATATGATAACGAAATTGGAAATTAAAAAAAATTATATTTTTCTTCTAAAATATGTTTTATTCATTTACTATTACTTTTAGTGTTGCAACTTTCCTCAAGTACATGGCAGATTTGTAGAAGGGTTGAATATACAGAGTGCATAGGAAGTTTTCCATTACGATATTTTGTCTGTGATGCATATTATGTACATACATACTGACAACAAAACATCTGCGTTAGTCTGGTGAATGCGGGTCAAAATAGAGATAAAAAATAAATGCTGCACTTCTTTAAAGTTAGTAGTGATAGTGGTGAACTCAACTGTAACATTGTAGCTTCTGCAATCTAAAAACTATGGGTTGATTAAATATCAGGAACCCTATTTTTGTACTTCCTATTGAAATATATGTATGAAAGTATCATAATTAGTAAATGTCATACTTAATAGCACTTTGAAGATTTCAAGGTCAATAAAACTTCAATAAAAACTACGTAAATAGAATATGTGGTGAATAACTGCAACTGTTCTCCAAAAACTCATTTTTTGTACTTGTTCAACAATAAATGTATTTGTACATTTAATTCTATTAATTATTATTTAATTCTATATTAAATTATGTTGCTAATTTTGTACTTGAAATAATAAGTGAAGCTTCAGACGACCGAAGATCAAAACTTAGGTTTGAATCACTTCCCGGTGGTTCGGAACCCACTTAAAACTGTAGGTCCAACTCATCAATCACAATCATCCAATTCATCACCCACCCACAGGTCTCAGACCTATGTGGGCTTCATCCTCCGAAAAAAAATAATGTTTAGTATAACAGAGAAAAATGATACATGTGTGGTATACCGTATCATCAAACAGAACGAAAGATACAAATGTAGGGGTTGCCGTATCTTATTTCTTGAAACACAGGTATTTTTGTATAGGATTGAGCTTCCTTTCAATAGAGTTGCAGCAGACAAGTGGGTCGGACTGGACAGTGTGACGTCATTTTTAGGGGGAGGAAAACTCTTTACTTTTCCACCGCATTTTCGACTTGGGACCAGACTGCTGTCTCACACTTTTCCCCTCTTAGTCTTTCTCTTCTGATCTCCCTTCCTCTTATTCTTAGACCCTTCTGATCTCTCTCCCTCTTTGACTCATTCTACAAACTGTAATACTCATAAATTCCATGATTTATGGGGAGCTGTGGTGACTCATAAGTCACTGGGTAATCACGGCCAGGTTAAGAGATTTTTGTTGTTTTCAACGCTTAATTTCTGGACATTTAATTACTAAAATTATTTTATCAAGATTAAATAATTTAAAAAATTCTACAATTCATTAATGAATACTATGTACCAGCTTCCTTTTAAAATTATTTCACAACGCATATTTTCCTTTTGTTGCTTTTGTAATTAAGTGGATATCCATAAGTTTAAGATAATATCTATCTGAATGAAATATGATTTGTTATTGATATTTGTCTCTAGTGGAATAAATGAATTTGCTGGCGTTTTCTCTTATGAATATAAGTTATACAGCTCAAACAGTCAAGCAAAACATTCAAACTTAAAGATAAATTTAATAGAAACATTCAATGATTATATCAATATTATCCAATATAATTTGAAAGTTCCTTAGCTGCTCTGACATTGCATGAAAAATAATCTGGAGTTGTAAATTTCGAGAAAAATTTCTTCATAATCGTGCATTTGATGGGATATTGTTTTTCTTATTTGTTGGATACTATGCAAAAATTCTCATAACTCATGAGATTGAATTTGTGTCGATGCATTTATTTATGGCATAACACAGAATATAGTTCCAGGATTTCTTGTTCCATGACGAACTGCGTTGTTAATATTAACTTTATAAGTGAATTCAATGACTTGAATTCAACGAGTTTGACTGCAAGTCGTTGAATTCACTTATAAAGTTAACAGAATATAGGTAAATTTGTGAGATGGCAGTATATGTAACAAAAGAGAAAGAAAGAGATAGAGAAAAAGAGAGAGAGAGTCTGAACTCTGAATGATTGAGGGAGATAAAAGATATGCACACTTTTGTGATGATTTGTATAGAGGTGAAAGCTCGACCAGGACCAGAAACAGTTTCCCATGAATTTTAACATCCGGGCTCTATGATACAATACATTCAAATTAGCATCAACACATAAAACACACACGCACGCACACAGAACCCATTCCCTTCCAAAATCAATCATTGTTGATATTTAAAATCAATTCATACTGCTTTAAAATCAATTCATACTGCTTTAAAATCAATTCATACTGCTTTAAAATTATTTAAACACCTAAGTAATGCTGTTTAAGCACTTACTCAATTGTCTTCTCTTTTTTAGAATAGTACTGCACCTATTTCTTCAGATAATAATAATGATTTCACATCTATGTGATTTATTTCAAATTTCCATTAATTATTTCACAACTATCAGTATAGCATAAATAAAAGAGTAAGGAACCATTAAACATTTGTTTAATTTTTTGCAGATGATGTCAGAAGGGGCTGGAGACTTGTGCGTGGGTAATGAGATGAATGGGTGAATGATGAGAAACATCCATGGCTGAATGAGATTCGAACCCAAGGAAACGAAGCTAGCCAGAGCCTTATCTTATCACAGGCAAGCGCTCCACCCAACTGCGCTACCAGAGCCGTTAGTTACAAAAATAGATATTGGGAATAATTATGGACCAAATATAATGTAAGATCAGGAGGAATTTGGCAACCAATTCTAGCATTTTTATACAATTTAGTGTATTTAGGAGTTTTGTATATATGTACTTTACATTTGTTACACAACTGTGCTTTTTTTCAAGATTGTTGTAAGAATTTTTTGGCAATAAATTTCAATTTCAATTTCGGCAGCTAACACTGATTGAAGTAGGCCCTGGATAACAATATTTTACCTGGATTTCTTGTTCCATGGCGAACTGCGTTGTTAATATTAACTTTTCAAGTTAATTCAACGACTTGCAGTCAAATTTTCATTAAGAATAAGTAGATAATATAAACTTAAAAAAACACTTTTAAATGGAAATTGACTCACGTTATGGCGTGACGGCCGTTTCGCTCTGTTGTCTAGAGCATCGTCAGACGACCCACAGTATACACTGACTTAAGGTATGAGTTTGAGGGTTATGTATGTTGGAGTGGTGATGGGGTGGGGGGATGAGTAGGCGGGAGGTTTGAAATTGGGATTATTTTGTCAAATAGAGTATGTGAGAAGAAGTTAAGTTGATCATTTAAAATGTTGTCAGGTTGCTGCTTTGCATGTTTGTAAATCTCATATTGTTCTAAAACATTGAGTTTCTGGCTTTTGTGAGTGAAGTGTAGTGTGTCTAAATTAGTGTCAATGTCTGTATAACTGTGGCCTGTTGAAATGATGTGTTCAGCAAAAGTGGAATGTGTGTTTGGGTGTGAGATGGCTCTTGTGTGTTCTTTGAATCTAGTGGTGAATGTCCTGCCAGTTTGTCCTATGTAGAACTTGTTGCAGTCATCACATTTCAACAGGCCACAGTTATACAGACATTGACACTAATTTAGACACACTACACTTCACTCACAAAAGCCAGAAACTCAATGTTTTAGAACAATATGAGATTTACAAACATGCAAAGCAGCAACCTGACAACATTTTAAATGATCAACTTAACTTCTTCTCACATACTCTATTTGACAAAATAATCCCAATTTCAAACCTCCCGCCTACTCATCCCCCCACCCCATCACCACTCCAACATACATAACCCTCAAACTCATACCTTAAGTCAGTGTATACTGTGGGTCGTCTGACGATGCTCTAGACAACAGAGCGAAACGGCCGTCACGCCATAACGTGAGTCAATTTCCATTTAAAAGTGTTTTTTTAAGTTTATATTACATATTAGTGGAAACAAGATGGATCTTCAACATCAGAATAAGTAGAATTTACTTACGCTGTAGGCCGAACGTTTTCGAATCTTTTATCTTTGCAAAGTATCCAACAAATAAGGAAAAGAATTGGTGAAAAATGTTTTTTTTTTAATATCATCTATTAAAGAGATTTTATCAAGTTATAAATATTAGCAATCATATTCTTGATTTGTAGTTAGTAGCTGACTCTGGGAATAAGTCAATCAACCAAACAAATTTATTTTAAAAATTTACAAACATTGTAGGGTCCTGCTAAACTCGTAGGTTTTTCAGAAGTGCCAATCTTCACAAGTATTGTATACGATTCACATATATTTCAACATTATAAAGAAAAAATAGTGATTAGTTAATGAAGACATACATTAGAAAAGAAAGTAGAGATAAAAGTAAAGTAAAAAATAAACACTGTAAATATAGAACTGAGAAATAAAGAAAAGAAACTACAATCCTATCAAAGAAAATAATTAGAAATGAAAGAAATAGGATAAGAAATGAAGAGGAAAAAGGAAATTAATGTTGTACAACTCAAAAATAAATTTTTCACAAGTTAGTTCGAAGTTACTGACAATTGAACAAACTGACAAATTTACTTAAACAGAATTTCTGATAGCAATTAAAGGAATTCGAAATTAATAAATTCTGTTTAAATAAATATTTATAGTCGTTCGGGCTGGCGGCAGTGATATAAGGAAGATTTAACCAGCAAAGCTGTAAAAAATAAATTGAAGTAGGCTATGTTTATGTTTCAAATATTAAGATTTAACTTTTATATCGATCTGGAATTATTATTTAATATTGTTGCTATTGATTATGTACGGTATATCATAATATCCATCTTTTAGGTCATAAATAAGCAGGTATCTGTTCAATCAGAGAGATAAGCTGGGTTCTCGTAGGTCCTGTTCGTAACGGTGACCGATTAGATTGGCCAGCAAAAAAGACACTGTTCTCTGCTGTAAAATCACTTCCCGGTGGTTCGGAACCCACCTAAAACTGTAGGTCCAACTCATCAATCACCATCATTAGTATTTGTTAATCCATGCTTTTATAATCCGAACTGCGAGTAGAATAGTAGATATTTTCTCTTAAACAACATGCAGTACTGTCATAAATAAATTCAAAATGGTTGTAGATAAATTCGAAATTGTACGATAATCCGAAAAATTATTAAGACAATTAGAAAAAAATGTCTTTGATATAGCTTTGAAAGCGGCAACTGATTTAAATTCTAGCCTCTATAAATTAAGTCACAAAAGAGATAAAGTATTGATGTCTGGGATAAGAGTGAGGTATATGAACTAATTTTGAAAGTCATGCATATTTTTAATACTGTAGATTGCTTCAAGTGTGACAAAAAAGTTTAAATTGAATTTTATTTCAATTAATCTCAATTTTCCACTTGACAAGGTATAACTAGATGTGTTTGGGATTGTCAAGGTATTGTCAAAAAAATTAGTTAGTTTTCATAGAAGATAGGATAGAAGATAAATCTTGGAACACTAGTTCATCTAGTGTGGCCTCGGCTCAGCCCGCCAATTATCAGTATTTCCTCATTGAACTCTTTTCAATCTTTCCCTCTTCTCTTTTTAGTTATTATGCTTCTTTGTTCTTTGTCATATTTGAGTGTGCTGAAAGGAATCTGAGAGGAAGTAAAGTTACATTTTCATCCATTTTTTGGCAGTCCACGCGATTCTCAAATCACAAAAAAATGCTTTCCAAAGTAGTTCCACAAAAACTTGCACCCAGGCAGATTCTATTTCATGATATCTTTGTAATCCACACCAATTGTGTGTCTGCAAAATTGGAATCTTCCTTACGGCGAACTGGGCGAACAGTAACAATCTTATTCATATATAAGATTATTTCATACTTATTTTGCTTTACGGTCTCATTGGACCTCTGAATTAAATCATTTCCTGGTCGTCCTTGATGAATTCTCTTTCCGTATTGTCCAGAAATTTTTTATTCTTTCTGATCTTCTCTTTCATCTGTAAATTTTTATAGTGTACAAGAGTTATGATGTTGAAGATCCATCTTGTTTCCACTGATATGTATTATAACGATATATGTATTAATATAATATGTATTATGATGATGCTCTAGACAACAGAGCGAAACGGCCGTCATGCCATAACGTGAGTCAATTTCCATTCAAAAGTGTTTTTCAAGTTTATAGTACAAGAGCTCCTTTCACACCAAAATTAAGCCTCGCCTCAACTAATTGATTTAGTAATTATGGTAATAATAAATTATTAGAATAATTATTAGTAATTAGAGTATAATAAATTATTGATCTGACTTGTCCTATACTCCTTAACTGGAGTCTCCAAGACGTAATCTACAAAAAAAAAAAAAATAAAAAATAAATACCTTTTGTACAGTCTGTCGGTTGTTTATTTTCATTTCATATCCAATGAGAAAAATATATTTATATTTAATATTTAAAAATAGCAATTGTTATTATTGATGTTGCTCCACAATATTGCTCAGTATCCGATAAATTTTGCTAAGAGAGAAAAAATTGTTCTTTTTAAAATAACGCAAACCTAATGTTTTATATAAATATGCTATCACATTTCTTATAATAGGCCTATAAAAATATTAATTCATATTCGGATTTTTTTAACAGTGTCATACGTTCTAGGTATAATAGCCATGCCCGCAATAATTGTATTTGAAATAAAAAACAATAATTATTTGAGTTTAGGAGAATTTCAGTTTTTATACAGCCAAATCCAAACTTTTTTGCAAATTTTTAGTAATTTCAACACTCAACAAAAACTGTCTTTAAATACATCAAATCTATTGAATATGATATTATACTAGCAGGTTACCCGATTCTATTGAATCGGAATATCCAGAACCTGACGTAACCTATTAACAAATTTAATTTGATATATTTTATCTTAACCATCTTGTTAATTTTCCTCTGCTCCTTCTTCTCCTTTGTTCTTATTTTTCCTTCTCTTCTTCTCCTTCATCATCATCATCATCATCATCATCATCATCATCATCATCTTCTTCTTCTTCTTCTTCTTCTTTTTCTTATCATTATCATTATTATTATTCCGCCATCTATACTCCTCCTTCTATTCTCCTCCTTCTCGCTGTTCTTCTCCTCTTTATTCTAATTAATTCTGCTCCCTCTCTTCTCTTCCTCCTCCTCCTCTTCCTTCTCCTCCTCCTCCTCCTCACCCTCCTCCTCCTCCTCCAGCAATCTCTTATATTCCAGCGTTACAGTTCCATTGACAGAGGACAGCATCTAGACGTTTATTTATTAAGAAGGTATCATTAGGGTATAAGGGATATCATACAGAGAGGCATAGATAGAAGGATGTTTTAGAGGTATAAATTCACTCCCCGGTGGTTCGTAACCCACCTAAAGGTACGGTTACACCAGAGCGAACAGGAGCGAACGAGCAGTAACGAATGCGAAATTCACTTTGGTGTGACCGGCGCCTCGAGCGGCAGCGAACACCAATCGGCCGTGTTCGACAGTGCTCGGTAGTCGTATATTCGTGTTCGCGCCTGCTCCATCCATTGTCGGTTTTGTAGCGAATGATCAAAGGAAATTCGCGTTCACTCGAGTTCGGTGCTCGCTTCAGTGTGACCAAGTCGGAGTGACTCCAGTCTGGTCCTTGTCAACATAACCTACTTAACCTTGTTACTGCTATCAACAGAGTTGTTTGTTGTTGTTTGTTTGGTGGTTTGTTATTTTGTAGTTTGTTGTACTAAATTATTGTTCCTATTAACTATGGAGTGGACTGATGACAAAGTGTTGGATCTGATAGAAGAGTACAAAGCAAGGCCAGGGCTATGGGATCCTAGTAGTCCTGATTATAAACTGTTAAATAAATATTTAATTCATTATCATCATCACCATTGCACTCGTCCATGATAAGGCTATGGTCACCGTGGAGTTCTTGTGGTGGACGGAGCACAAGCGAACGACACGGCGATCATGAATCAATCAAGACTATTCATGTGTGTTCACTCTGGTGTGACTACTCCCATTCTCAGGTGTTCGCGAATGCTAGCGAACCACAGCGAACACCAGTGAACGTTCGGTTCGCTCCTGTTCGCTCTGGTGTAACTGTACCTTAAAACTGTAGGTCCAACTCATCAATCGCCATCACCCAACTCATTACCCACGCACAGGTCTCAGATCTATGTGGGCTTCATAAAAAAAATTAGATCAATAACCTCAATATAAATGTGCAGCCACATTCGTAATGGAACCATGTGGTTTATCACACTAGTAGCGATCTCGATAATTTAGCAACTAGCGACAATCATTCTTCTCTATTTATATCTCTCTCCCACTCGATAAGTAAAAAGAGTGAGAGATAGCGAGATAGTGAAAGAGTGAGTGAAAGAGAGTATGAGAAAGAAAGAGCATGCATTTATGCACGGAAACGCGGATGAGTCCACCTGCTCACGCTTCCACATCAATTACATAAAAAAAGAAAAAATAATGAGTGTCAGGTGATGGAGATAGCGGTTATTGGCAATACAATGAACGCTGAAAGGAAACATATGGTTTGTTCTATGTGAGCACTCCCACCAATTTTCCTGGCGCAAATAGAGCGCAGGCTTGGTGACGTGACGCATGGTGACATTTTGTGAAACACAGAAATAGATCAAACTACTCATATAACAATGAAATATTTTCTGTTTTTAGTGTTTCGTTCCGACGGTTTTTAGCGAATCTAAATGTGGAAATTGATCTCATTGTTTTGGACAATAATTATAGAACATTCAAAATTAGTGAAGACAGCAGTTGTCGACTGTTACGATGATATGAATGAACATATGTTGTGCTGTTCCTTATTACTTTATCTCCACATCTGTTCCATCTTCACATTCATTGTAATTTTTTCACAATAAATATCTGCGTTTCACGAGTGACTCAATCTGCTTCATGTTGGCGATCTTATGCGTGGAATTCACTCAAAAAGGAGGGAATTGAAAGCTAGATAAGATAAGCTACGAACTCCTGGGCCCTCTTTGTGAGGGTGACCGATTGGATTGGCCAGCAAAAGACTCGTCTGTTCTCTACTTAGAATCACTTCCAAGGTTCGGAATAACATGGTTCGGAACCCACCTAAATCTGTCGGTCCAACTCATTATACCCACGCACAGGTCTCAGACCTATGTGGGCTTCATCCTCAAAAACAGAAAATAAATAAATATATTTATATCTATTGTAATGCACAAAATTGATATAATATACAATGGAAATTCGAAAGCTAACTTTTTGCCCGATTGAATCTGGTTTAAATGAATATGCATTAATCTAGCTACAACATTTATTGTATGCTAGTTAAATGAATAAATAAATAAATAAAAAACATTTTAAAAATAATAGAAAATGAATAAGATAATTAATTTAAATTGAGAACGCGGCTTGTATCTCAACTAAAAAAAATAAACCAGAATTTCATCACTTTCTGTCAAGTGGTTCTCGAGAAATGGTGATGAATGATTCTGTCATTCAGTCAATGTTTGGCTTTTATATAGAATAATAAGTTGTTACTTACATCAATGTTCCTCTTTTGTATATACAATTATATTGTAGCGAATATGAAATTGCAGTGAATAGAGAGGAAGAAGGCACAGTGGTTCTTGGCGTTATCTGCTATGTAAATGTTTACTTGTAAGCAATTAATTACTCTGCTTTTGACACTTTTATAGTGTTTACTTGGTAATTAGTAGAATGTTCTAGTTGTTTGATTAGAAATTAATGGAGTCTTATCGAATATTGTAGAAAGTTCCAGTTTCCTTGATTTATTTATTCAGAAGATGATAGAAAAATGTAGAAATTGCTCGATTGTTGAAAAACCTATTTAAGGCGAACGCATTTGTAAATTAGTTCAGTTGTCTTGTCTGTAATTCGTCATGATAAACAATTGTGACAGTTAAGTAGTTCAGTTATTGTTCTACGTTGATAAGTGGCAGTAGTGACAGTTCCCGTTAATACAGACAGTACAATCCCGTTGGCGCTATTACAAACCATCTAAGGAACTTTTATTGTCTGTAGTGATAATTCTCTTGACAGTTCAATAGTGATCATTCTTTTTTACCTATTACTTGTGCTACGTAAGTTAATTGTTCTTCCTCGACGATTCTTTTCGAATATTATTGGACAGTTTATTGTACAGTTATTATTTAATATTAGATCGGCCTTTTGACATTTAGTGATTGATTTTCGTTCAGTTTATTGAAAACTCATTATCAGTTGAACAATATCGTTTTATCTGTTTCCGATTGCTTATTTTTGTGTAAGAAATTACTGAACAGTGTGAGTTGTGAATTATTTGTGTTAATAAAGTGCGAGTGATAAATTTAAGTGTTGCCAGCATTATTTTAGACATAGAACCCGTAACAATATATTTAATTTTGTATTTTTGGATGATAAAGCCCACATAGGTTTGAGACCTGTGCGCGAGTGATGAATTGTTGGGCCTACAGTTTCAGGTGTGCTCCGAGCCATTGGGAAGTGATTTTACAGCAGAGAAAAGAGTCTTTTGCTGGCCAATCCAATCGGGCATCCTCACAACGAGGGTCCTGGAGTTCGTAGCTCATCTTTATCTGACTGAACAAACGCTATGGTTCACGGCTATCACTTTCCTTTCAAAATTGATTGCTTTCTTTGTTTCTATTACATTTAATGTTTTAAATAATAAATGTCTAAAATTCAATTTATTTTAATGCATGCATAATGTTTTCAACTAACTTATATAAACAAGTATTAAAATATTATATTGAAGCTTTCCAATGATTATGGAACAATAAATACATTTTAAATTTGGGAAAAATAAAAAGTGTCTCTTCTAATAAGCCTCCTACTCTCTCTCTCTCTCTTCAAGGATTTCATTTTCCATTTCACTTTCTCTTGGAAAGTGTCCGACATCTTTTTTCCAACAGGAAAATTGAAAACTTCATTGAATGGAGTGAGGAAATGTCCATCAATAATAAACTGCAGCCAAGACTGTCGATAACAATATCAGAATGATTTTGCAGTTTTACTCTTTTTGTAAGCTCCAGCTACTCGGAACTAAGAGGTACAAAATAATCTCCATGTAAAACTTGTATCAACAATGCATTGACGGGTGAGACGAATCAGGCTTATATTAGACCTTCTAATACGGTAAAAGGGATCTTTAGATAATTATTTACAAGAATGAGTTCTTAGAATGAATACTGCTTTAATAATATGATGTAATAGGGAGCATGTTATTATTTAAAAAAATATATTAGCCCATTAATTGGATTGGCCAGCAAAAAAGACTCTGTTCCCTGCTGTAAAATCACTTACCGGTGGTTCGGAACCCACCTAAAACTGTAGATCCAACTCATCATTCATCATCATCATCCAATTCATTACCCTCGCACAGGTCTCAGACCTGTATGGGCTTCATCCTCTGAAACAATTTATTATTATGATTTGTTTCTATTAACAAATTACTTTAAGCTTACTTCATTTGTAACTTTGAACCGATGAAGACATTTCCACCTTTTAATTAATCAAATTTTGATAGTAAATAAATTGGGAATGCAACTTTCCATGATTTTTATGGATCCAGGGCTTTAAAAATTTGGTGTACCGGTAATAGGGAGCAGTGCTGGATTTACAAAACTAGAGGCCCAAGGCCAAATTACCTGTGCGGCCTCCTTCCTAAAGGGAGGGGGTGTCCAGAATTTTTTTTAAAATAGGAACCATGAGATTGATTTTAACGTTATTTCAGCCCTTAAAATGTGATAACGTTTGGCCTACAAAGTAAGTGAAATACTACTTATTTTTAATAAAATTTGACTGCAAGTCTTTGAATTCACTTGAAAAGTTAATATTAACAACGCAGTTCGTCATGGAACAAGAAATCCAGGACCTTAAAATGTGATGAAATTTTACATTTCTCATTTCTTTGTTACCAGAAAAAATTTGTATTTTCAAAATTGGTTTCTTTATACATAAATAAACATGAGGCAAGAATACTTCAAACAAAACTTACCTTAGCAAAATCATACATCAACTTTTCTTGCTTTTTTGGTCGGAGGGTGGGTTGAGTGAGTGGCAGACGACAGTTAGGGCAGACGCCAGTGCTGCCAAACCTCTATCTAAGAACTAGCAAAATTGAGTCAGCCGCGCAGGGCGGAATGTTTGAACTTGACACTCAAGCTTGATTGTTTAAAACGTTGTAGGCTGGCTAGGCTATAATTTACGAAGTGTAGCCCTGCCCATGAAGTTTAGTAGAGAAGTCGAACCGTGAAAAATATATTTTCTTTAAATATCTAATTAAAAAAAAAATACTGACGATTGCGGCCCCTCTACTAGCCTGCGGCCCTAGGCCTGGTCGGCCTAGTGGTAAATTCAGCCCTGATAGGGAGCATGTTATTATTAAAAATGAGTAGCAGCCCATTTAATTTTCATAATTCATTGCCATTAAAGAATTACTCCAGGCTTACATTAATTCTACCTTCAAACCCATGAAGGTATGTAAGACTTTTTTAAAAACAAAATATCGATAACAAACTACTGCTAGATGGTTTACGTACGCGCCAATGCAGTTTAGTCAGTTTTGAGAGTCCTTATTTCTTCTAGTGTAAAAAAAGTGTTTAAACTTTATGAATTTTAACGGACTTTGTAGTGGTGAAAATGATATTATGGAAGATATATCCACAATGAATAATAAGATAGTTTGAAGAGACTGACAATTAAACAAACTGACTTAAAGGAATTGGAAATTAAAAAATTCTAATATAAACTTAAAAAAACACTTTTAAATGGAAATTGACTCACGTTATGGCGTGACGGCCGTTTCGCTCTGTTGTCTAGAGCATCGTCAGACGACCCACAGTATACACTGACTTAAGGTATGAGTTTGAGGGTTATGTATGTTGGAGTGGTGATGGGGTGGGGGGATGAGTAGGCGGGAGGTTTGAAATTGGGATTATTTTGTCAAATAGAGTATGTGAGAAGAAGTTAAGTTGATCATTTAAAATGTTGTCAGGTTGCTGCTTTGCATGTTTGTAAATCTCATATTGTTCTAAAACATTGAGTTTCTGGCTTTTGTGAGTGAAGTGTAGTGTGTCTAAATTAGTGTCAATGTCTGTATAACTGTGGCCTGTTGAAATGATGTGTTCAGCAAAAGTGGAATGTGTGTTTGGGTGTGAGATGGCTCTTGTGTGTTCTTTGAATCTAGTGGTGAATGTCCTGCCAGTTTATCCTATGTAGAACTTGTTGCAGTCATCACATTTCAATTTGTAAATTCCAGATCTGTTGTACTTGTTTTGAGATGTTGTCTGAGAATGCAGGTGTTTTTTGAGTGAATTAGTTGTTCTGTAAGCTATTTTATATTTGAGTTTCCTGAATGAAGCTGCTATTTTATGAGTTTTGTTGTTGAAGTAAGTAAGTGTGATGAATGTATGGGGGTTGTCATTCTGTTTGTTGCTGGTGTGAGTGATTCGTTTTGTTGTTGATATTCTGTGCAGTAGTTTGTCTATTAGTGTGTGTTTGTAACCATTCTGTTGTGCTATGTATTTTATAGTATTCAATTCTATATTGTAATCTTCTTGTGACATAGGAATGTTTGTTAGTCGGTGGAGCATGTGATTGAAAGCGGCATGTTTATGTTGGGTTGGGTGATTTGATGTGTTATGTATTACTGTATCAGTTGTTGTGGGTTTCCTGTAAATTCTAAATGTTTTGAATGCATGTTCCTGCTTTGTTATAGTGATGTCCAAGAAGTTGATACTATTGTGTTCAAGTTCTAAGGTGAATTTTAAATTGGGGTGGATTTTATTGAGATTGGTGTGGAATATTTCAGTTTGTCTTTTATTGCCTTTGTATAGAATTAGAATGTCATCAACATATCGGTGCCAGCTGATGATTTTGTCTGTATTATGTAGGATATGTTTTTGTTCTATATTGTGGACAAAAATTTCAGCTAGGATGCAAGAAAAGGATTCAACATCATAATAAATTCTGTTTCTGAATAATAGCCTAAAACTTGAAGTTGTCAAAACCACATTTATTGAACTCCATGGTGTATACCAGTTTGTTTGAGATTTTTTTTGAGGATGAAGCCCACATAGGTCTGAGACCTGTGCGTGGGTAATGAGTTGGATGATGGTGATTGATGAGTTGGACCTACAGTTCTAGGTGGGTTCCGAACCACCGGGAAGTGATTTTACAGCAGAGAACAGTGTCTTTTCCGCTGGCCAATCTAGTCGGTCACCGTTACAAACAGGACCTACGAGAACGCAGCTTATCACTTCCCAGATTGATAATGGTAACAACCATACCATTGATATTGGTTCGGTAACAACCGAAACTAGTATCTCATGGTTTTCAATAAATGTGATTGTGACAACTTCAAGTCTTATTATTCATAATTTTAATGAAGTAAACCTTATTCATAGTTAACTCTATTAAAATTATGGATAATAAAACGTGACGTTGTCATAACCACGAATATTGAAAAACGTGAGATAGTAGTTTCGGTTGTTACACCACAGGGAAGTGATAGCCGCGAGCCGTAGCAGGAATCTATTTAATCAGATAGAGATAAGCTGCGTTCTCGTAGGACCTGTTTGTAACGGTGACCGATTAGATTGGCCAGCAAAAAAGACACTGTTCTCTGCTGTAAAATCATTTTCCGGTGGTTCGGACCCACCTAAAACTGTAGGTCCAACTCATCAATCACCATCATCCAACTCATTACCCACGCACAGGTCTAAGACCTATGTGGGCTTCATCTTAAAAAAAACATTATCATCAATTTTATGATAAGACACGATTTCATATAAAGAAGGTGAAATGGTGTAGTAGTGAGAGTGGACTATCAAGCTATAGATGCAGACTCTGTGTCGGTGAGCTTGGCATACTGATACATCAATCTATCAACTCAGTGAAATAGCAATGAAAAACTACCTCACTCCTCGTTTGTGAAGTACGCTACTCTTTGGACTTAAACATAATGATGAGGTCTGAAGAGTTGTCGACAGTGATATATGGTGTTACATATATAAATACACAAAAAAATGGGAAATGCTACTTTTTATGATTTTAATGGATCTCAACGATTTTTATGATCATTTATATGGAAGAAGCTTGGGGTTTAAGGCTGTGCGCAGGGTTTTTGGACATAATTTTTTTTTCGAAGTTTATTGTATTGGGTATTATTAAGGTATTGAAGTGTTGACTATTGCCATGAGAAATTATTTTTTTCATCAAATATTTTGTGGAATATGGGAGTTTGAAGTTGAAATTTTTCAGTTATGGGGGGCAATTGATCTTCCCTACAAGTTATTTTAAACTTTTGATAATTTTTTTTAAATGAAAGACACATTGAGGAATAAAATGACATATTTTTTATTCTGATCAAATAGTTTTCTCAAAATATTTTTTTTAAAACATGCGAAAAATTTCAGTTTTTCAAAAAATTATTTTGAAAAATTCAATTGTTAAATTGAAATTAAAAGTGTGTCATTCTTTTCCCCAAGGTGTCTTTCAGTTATAAAAAAATTATCAAATATTTAAAATAACTCGTAGGTGAGTTCAATTGCCCCCAAAAACCTATAAAATATTTGATGGAAAAAATAATTTCTCATAGCAATAGTAAACATTTCAATATCTTAATGATATCCAATACAATGAACTTAAAAAAAAAATTATGACCAAAAACACTGCGCACAGCTTCAACCTACATGGACTTTATTTATTCAATAGGCCTACACCAAGAAGAAAAATTCCTATCTTCAAGTAAGCAGAACATCAGCAGGTAAATACTTTAAAATTTTTGTTAATAAAATTTAATTTAAAGTTACTTTTGATTTATGTTATAAAATTTAACAATTTCACAATTTGTTGAAAGGGTTTCTCTAGAAATAAATAAATATAAGGGAAACCATGTTAGCTTCTATGAACTCCACTCTACCACCAAATGAAACATGTTTCACCTTGTTTGAAGGCAACAATCTGCAGACTTAAACCTACTACATTTTTCTAGCTCTATCACTTTTTAAAGTGCCTCACAGTTATATTCAAAGCTAATTTTCTTATTCGAATGTAGATTTTTTACAAAAAAATCGCTTAGTCTATTTAAATTTGAATCAGCGACCAAAATAAACATGCTTTGTTTTCAATAGAGCGAAAGATCAATAAAGAAATACTACTTTCCACAATTTTGTTACCTTTTCAAGTGAATTCAACGACTTGCAGTCAAATTTTTATTATTAAAAAAAAAAATTAATAAAAATTTGACTACAAGTCGTTGAATTCACTTGTAAAAGTTAATATTAACAACGCAGTTAATCTTGGAACAAGAAATCCAGGAATTTTGTTACATTTTCAAATGATCCTACAATAGTTTCGAATAGATTCGAGCTCACACATGAAAATCGTTTAGTTTACACAACAATTCCTATGTTTTTTTACTACTGAAAGAATCATGTTTCATCTTCTATAAACCGAGTACCGACAAAAAACTAATTAGAAAACTACATTCAACAGCTTTATCGGCTTCTACAATATTGATATGAGAGGGGAATATTCGTAGAAGGGAAAACTGTAAGTCCAACTCATAAAAGTAAATTCGTATGGCTTTTAGTGGTGGGGAGACCCTTACGGGTAGTTCCACCTCGCCGCTTTTTTAACGACTGCTTTTTTTTATATGCAACCGGGACCGACGGCTTAACGTGTCCTCCGAAACACGGGAGTGGCTCGAGAAAAATATCTTGTATTCAACTGGGATCGAACCCAGGACCTTTGGCTTATCAGACCAGCGATAAGCAGACTCATCAATCACCATCATCCAACTCATTACCCACGCACAGGTCTCAGACCTATGTGGGCTTCATCCTAAAAAAAAATAAAACAAATATCGGTTGACATGTTTCCTGAACCTAAAGAAATATGCCCTCCTTTGAAGGTGAGACATACTCCAACTTTGATAAAGCAAAATATAAACAGAAACATTATGAAAAATACTATTTTTACAAATCTTAAAGAATTTAGAAGAACATTTAGAAAAAAATTGGTTATTCCACTTGAGCTCCAAGTTACAACCAAAATGAAATTACTCTCCTTTAACATAAGAACAAAGAAAGACATCCTCTACCTCATATTGCAGATCATCAATAGAAAAAGATAAAAGAAGGCCTACATAGATAGACAGTAGAAACATACAAAGATAATTTTTTAAATTACGGCTCCTACAATGATTATTTATAGAGAAAATCCATTATTCTACATGGACTGCTTCTTTGCTCCATGGATTGGATTATTTGCAGCTGAAAAATATTCACTATTTTCAATCTTTCAATAAAACAAAACACCAGTAGAAAAAACTACTTGTACAATTTTACCACTTTCTACAATTTGCTTTCCTTCTCTCTCAAAAAAAAGGAGAAAACCCACCGATAATTTACAGTTTAAAATCCCAAGATGCATCTAGAAAAAACACGCTTTACTTTTAATGGAACAAAACAAAAGCAAAAAATAATACTTTCACAATAATTTTATTCCTGGATTTCTTGTTTCATGACGAACTGCGTTGTTAATATTAACTTTTCAAGTGAATTCAACGACTTGCAGTTGAATTCACTTGAAAAGCTAATAATAATTTCATCATTTTCTACCATTTCATTTTCCTTCAAATAAAACCACCCTAAATTCACAGTTAAAAATTCCAAAATGCATCTAAAAAACATGCTCCATTTTCAGCAGAGCAAAACACCAACAGAAAAATATCACTCTTACAATATTTTATAAATTATTCTACAATTTGATATCCTTTAAAAACAATAAAAACAACAAAAAACTTACCTAAAATTCACAGTTTACTATTTTTGCGCCAAAAAACGAATGAGTTCAACACACAACAACTAGTCACCACTGTTTTTACCGCGGTAGGCTCCAACACCTCCACACCTGGCTGACTCTATCTGACTGGCCGTTAGAAGAATAACTACTACTCTAGACTGACCGTACACCTAGAGTGGTGTGGCAGGTGGTTAGATTGGGCCCCTCCCCCCTGCAACTTTGCCCCCTGACACACCACTTTGCCTACCTTACCTAGTCCACACCTGCCTTTCTATACAGGCGTTAGAAAGAGATAAGACGATAGAGGCCCCCATATATATCGATTGTGGGGCCCATTACTACTACGTAGTGTCTCACATACACACACACACCTACACTCATACTAGAGTCAGTTATTGTAGTCTTTTTTTCAAAGTCGGTAAAAATTGTTCTGATTACAAATCAATCGCTGTTTTTTTGTTTATTTATTTTTTATCGCCATCAAACAATTTCACAATATTGTGAAAAAACTGTTGGTTCAAAGTAGCTTCTTACATTTTAAGTTTCTAGCAGGTTGCCCGATTCAATTAAATCTGGATTTCTGGTATTTTTTAAAAGTTGCTCTGATTACGATCAATTGTTGTTTTGTATTGATTGTAAATTTATTTTTTATTGTCAAAAACTTCACAATATTGTGAAAAAACTGTTGGATCAATGTAGCTTATTACATTATTTTTTGGGATTGAGCTATTAATGAGCGCAAGTCTTACATTACTAGCAGGTTGCCCGATTAAATTGAATGTGGATTTCTAGAATGTGATTCAAATTTAGGGAAGTGATAGCCGAGTGCCGTAGCAGGTATCTGTTCAATCAGAAATGAGCTACGAAACTCCTGGGCGCTCTTTGTAAGGGTGGTCGATTGGATTGGCCAGCAAAAAAGACTGTTCTTTGCTGTAAAATCACTTCCCGGTTGTTCAGAGCCCACCTAAAACTGTAGGTCCAAATCATCAATCACGATCAAACCATCATCCAATTAATTACCTACGCACAGGTCTCAAACCTATGTCGGCTTCATCCTCCGAAAAAATTTCTACAAATTGATTTGACTAGTCTATCATTCTCATCTCTCTTTTTCTCCTTATCCTTTATCATCTCTTTTTTCTTCTTTTTCTTCAACTTTGCTTTCTTCTTCATCCGCCTTCTGTACTCTTCCAATCCCTTCTTCAGTGCACCTAGTTCATTTACTTGTCATAATGGAGCGCTAGAGTTTCGGCGACAGAGGACAACACAAGACGTTTATTAGATTTTTGGAAGGGATTGAAATATGAGTGAGAGCAGCGATCACATAAGACCAATAGATGGAGCACTTGGACTCAGTGGCGTAGCCAGGGGGGCCCATTAGGCCCTGCCCCCCCCCCAAAATTTCAGAAATAAAAAATTATCAAGTAACTAATAGATAAGGAAGGGTTCTATCTGTTTTGCTGTTTTGTAGTATTATAACGAACAGAATACAGAAACCCTGATTGTGTAATAAAATATAGCTACAGTTATAGTCAGATTAATGTATTGTTCAAATATTTCCTCAATATTTACTCATATAGAAACTTGTAGACTCTTTATTTAGGTATTCAAATGGATAATTTTGATTTATATCGAATAAAACATGTTAGAAATTGTGACTACCACAATTATTGAAATATTACATTAAATAAAACGCAATTTTTCAAGTTTAAGTGAATTAACTTTTTTAATTATTGATAAATCACCTTTTTGAATAAACTCATCTTGTAGAAAATTTAGTTTTGAAGTTAAAATTCAGTATAACCCACTAGCCTAAACGCACCCTAAGTTCATGAAAGCGGGATTTTATAAATGAGAACACACAAATAAATGCAAGTTCTATGCAAGCGTGTAAAATCAGTGTGCTATGATAAAAAAATCCCGATTTCATGATCTTTGGGTTGGGTGCGTTTTAAGCTAATGACATAAATTATATGAAACTTGAAAAAGGTATGCTTTCTTCATGTATATTTGAGTTCTATTTTTATAAACTTGAAATGCAATTTATTATCATTGTATTAATTTTGAGATTCAGTACATAAGTTAAGTATGGTTAGTTCCAATTCAAGGGTTTTGACTCAAAATAGTCACAGATATTAGTATATCAAACCTGGTGGCCTACGTTCTTGGGTAGTAGTTTTTCAAAAATTTCTTTTGAACTTTAGAGCCCAACAAGTTGTCTATATTTGCTTTTTACACCACTAAATTTAAAAAAAAATCCGGACCCTCCTACTCGCCTGACACACCCCCTTGGTTAGCCCCCCCCCTCCCCCGAAATCTAATCCTGGCTACGCCACTGCTTGGACTGACTGTTGAAGCCAGCTCTGGCGGCCTTGGGATGAGTCACCGTAGTAGCGAGCGCTCAGACCTCAGACAGCGCAGTCTGTTAGTATGTTAATGTTTGTATTTAATTGTTCTCCCAGTTTTAAAAAATAATTATTTAATTAGGTAGTTATTTTGATAGCTTGTCAATGCTGTATGCAATATGTTTTTTATTTTATTCTTCCCTTACTTTCTATGGTGTAGTACAAATTAAAATTGCAATATGAGACATTTTGAAAATACTTATCGTATATTCAGGTTTTCATAAATGTCTTTCTTGTTTTTATAGTGTAAGTTTAATAGTACATCTACGATATTATACAAGTTACGTTTGTACGTTAATGTTTTGTACGAAATCATTTTCATAGTGTAATCTCCATTATATTAATTATTAAAAAATGTCTTATGTCCAATTTATTGTAGGTTTGTTATATTATTGCAATTCATAGTTAAAAAAGCATTGCAAATACAGAATTATCAAGGAAGAACGTATCATTAGCCTAAACAACTCTAATTAAGGCTGTGCGCAGGGTTTTTGTCATAATTGTTTTTCGAAGTTCATTGAATTGGATATTATTAAAGTATTGAAATGCTAACTATTGCCATGAGAAATTATTTTTTTCATCAAATATTTTATGGAATATGGGAGTTCAAAGTTGAAATTGTTCGGTTTTTGGGGGCAATTGAACTCACTTACAAGTAATTTTAAACATTTGATAATTTTTTTATAACTGAAAGACACCTTGGGGAAAAGAATGACACATTTTTTATTTCAATTCAACAATTTGTTTTTTCAAAATAATTTTTTTTTTAACTGAAATTTTTCGAATGTTTTAGAGAATTTATTTTGATAAAACTAATTGTTTGATCGGTATGAAAAATATGTCATTTTATTCCTCAATGTGTCTTTCATTTAAAAAAAATTATCAAAAGTTTAAAATAACTTGTAGGGGAGATCAATTGCCCCCCAAAACCGAAAAATTTTAGCTTTGAACTCCCATATTTCATGAAATATTTGATGAAAAAAATAATTTATCATGGCAATAGTCAACATTTCAATACCTTAATAATATCCAATAAAATAAACTTCGAAAAAAATTATGACCAAAAAACCTGCGCACAGCCATAAAGTCATCACCTACATACTAAGTTAACCACGTTACTGTATGAAAGGTGGTTATAGTGATTCATGTGATTAGAAAAAAGTGTAAGCAAATCACTTTTTAGAAATGTAATAATTCTTTAAAAATATGTAGCAATCAATTTCCCATTTATTTGAGATTTTTATTTGAATCTCAACCACGTTCATTCTTTTATAACGTTAAGAGATTATTATTACGTGAAAATTATATAAATTAACTTACGGACTGAAACAATGCTTTCGGACCACAGGGTCCGAATATATATCATTTTCACGTAATAATAAAGTCAGCAATTCATCAATAATAGTGCTTTCTGATTCCCTCTAAATAAAGACTCCATTGTGATTTAATTTGAGAACTATTGAAAAAATAATTATAAGCATAAGTACAGTTATTCTGCTCAACACTGGCAAAGATAAAGGAATGTCATTAAAACCACAGTTAGGGAACATCCGAATATTATAGACAAAAAATTCGATTTTCCATTTTATTGTAATTTTTTAACAAAAGTTGACTTCTTAGAAACGTATTTTTAAAAAATCATGTCTCGATTATAAAGTCACATAAAAATAAATTATTTGGGTTGTCTTCATCAAATAAGAAAGAATCAGTGTGCCAAACCGCAAATCTGTGGCTTGAATGGTACCTGAGAAAAAGGTAGCCTACAAAAAATGTTAACATGGGGGGAAGAGCTCAGAGCAGCCCAGCAGTTGAGACGCTCGGCAACAGGCCCGGGGCTTCACTTGGTTTTTTCGCCTATGTTATGTTTTGCCGACGATATCAGGAGAACGACTGATCTTGGAGAAAAAGGTTCGAATGAAAAATAAAATTAAACTCTTTATCTGAAACTTTCCCGATTACGAAACTTGCCTGTCTTGAAGATAAAAAATTTCCTCGCATACCAACTTTCTCATGTCACGATTTCAAATTTGTGTAGCCTAAAACTCTCGACTTTTATTAGTTAGCAATTAGTATATTACTCATTAACCTTGAATAGAACTCGAAATTGGTAATTTGAGTTACACTATTAGAATTGGTGTTTTATGTGGTATATGTACATCAAATTTCAAAATTTTAACTTTATCTGAAGGGTGTTGGATGACGATGTATTTGAAACGCGTGCATTTATATTTTGAGCTTTTCCGTTTCATGTTTCTATGTCCAACCAAGATGGCCGACTTGGTCTTATTTGATCGCTGAGTGAGAGTAAGTTTGTGGGTGATTAGGTGAATTATTGATGACGGAAAAATGGCGGATATAGACGAGAATCGGGCCGTAACGAACGAGTTGAGGGAAATAGTCTATTTTGGGTCCACATTTTGTTTTATATAGCCTATATATATATATATTCGTAGATTTCTTGTTCCATAACGTTGTTTGTTAATATTAACTTTTTATTGTAAATTTACCGACTTGCAGTCAATTTGATGAATCTCCTAGACTACAAAACGCGTTTGGCCAAAATTGAGTGTACAGTACAAATATTATTTATTCACAATATTTAGTATTTATGACTGAAAGTCGTTAAATTTACAATAAAAAGTTAATTTTAAATATGCTGACTATATAAAATGCAGTCATATAATATTTTAAATCAGGAGCATATATATTAACATGACTTGCAATCAATCCTCTGTCTCAGTATTATAAAACAATATGCTATAATACTAAATCATGAAATCACACATTAAATCATTCTACTTAACCAAGGAACTTCAGGTCTTAACTTTAAGGCAGTTGTACATAAAAAATTGATATTGTTTGTAAATTGCAATAGAGATGTATTCATTATAAGACAATTTACTTACAACATAAGACCGTTAACAAATAACATACTCATACCTAACTGGAATAGAAGTATTTGCAGGCACCAAACACATCATATTTGCTGTAAACTATTCAATATCTCACCAACTGAACTATTATCATTTAATAATGAAAAATCATCTATTTTTAAAATTGTAGAATGGGTCAAAGAGAATATCTTCTTTAAAATAGGAAATTTAATCTAGTTTCTTGATCTTATATGTGTTATTTGTATTTATTATCTGTCCTTATTTTTTACTCTTATATTGTAGCTGTAGTGGTTTTTACTATTTTATGTTTCCTTGGTCGGTCTGGCGCTCAAGCTATGCTTTGCTGGGTCGAAATATGGGTAACTAAATAGTCTAGAATCTTAGTTAATATCTTTATTTAAATTGATGTATTTTTGTTTTTATTGGGAAATAAATCTTATTATTATTATAACCATTTACCCCAGGATTATTATGTAGTGGTAGTGAGCCTTGAATTACTTACAACTACCTCGAATCATGTTAAAAAACACAATTCTTCTGATGTCCGCACTTTTTAAAATTCAAGCCAATTTTATTTATTTATTAAGCTCCAGCTATTAATGCTATATATTGAATAATTTTCCCCAGGACTATTTTGTATGTAAAGTTACCATTGAATGACTTAATGACCAACTATCTTAAATAATGCTGGAAGGAATATCAAATCTTCTTCTGCTCACACTATATTTTAGTCAATTTTACCTGCATATTCTCTAGCAGGATCTTCCAATAGGATTATGATATATATCATTTATCCCAGGATTATTATGAAGAAGTGCTGAGCCTTGAATTACATTCAACTGCCTCAAATAATGTTTTTAAAAGTGCTGCTCCTGTTCACTCTATATAAGATTCCTGCAAATTTTACCAGTATATTTAGGATATTTTATCTATAGCTGCGCAGGCACTTTTAATAGGAATATGCTACATATTGAATAATAAATTTATCCCAGGACGTTTATGAAGTACTGAGTCTTGAATTAGATGATGAATAGATGAATATTTATTCGCCAAAAAAATTAGATACTGTAGTAAATTACAAAACATGCATGATAACCTACATACACTTTACATTTACATTACATATAAAATTAAATACATACAAATTTCATAATAAAAATGTCAATTAAAATAGATCCAAATGATTTGGCACAGCCAGCAAAGTTAAACTTGTGCGCTAGCTGTGAGTTCATAAAGCAAACAGTAAAGAGCAAAGCAATACAAATGCGACAAACGAAACGAAACAAGACAAAAATAAGTGAAGATAATTGCAATAATAATGCTTCTTAAAAAAAATACAATGGTAAAATTTGAATAATTTTTCGAAAAATCAAAATACAGGTGATAACCAAAACAAATCATATAGCCCCAATTTATTCATCTAATGAAAATTAATGAAGAAAATACAAAAAATGAAATTCTCAGTTATGAGCACATCCCAGTGCTTAATCATATTAAAAAATATATATAATATAGAAGACAGAAAGACATTCAAAACTCAAATGAATCACGAACAGACTTACTAACATTTAGGTAATGTAGAATATATATTTTGCTCAACCCATAAATTTATTTCTCTGATTAGTGCTTTAGTAATTTTTGAATTAATGAATTTTATCGGAATTTTGTTAGAAAATATATTGCAAAGATAGGTGAATTGGTGTCGACAAACTACCAATTTTATTAGGTTGATATTGAAATTATTTAATGCTAGTGAACGAGTCTGATACGGAATATCCCTAACCTCTAGATTTTTTCTATCCTTATTCAAGTGCAAAACAATCCTCGTTACATACATCTGTCTAAGTGTGGGTACTTTTAATTCTTCAAAAAGTTTCTTGCTTGGGTATCGTCTTGGTTTACCCAGTGCTGCCCTTATAAGATGCTTTTGTAATGTGAAGATTTTATTTAAGTGACAATCATATGCACCACCCCAAGCCTCAATCGCATATTGAAACAGCGAATGGGCATAGGCAAAATAAATTGATCTTTTCACATCAAGGTCTTTCAGTTGATTTATTTTGTAGAAGCTATAAATAAGATATTTAAGTTTAGAAGACAGGTAATTCATATGAGAATCCCATCTTAAACATCCATCCACCATCACTCCCAAATATTTTATAGAATTAACTTTTTCAATTTGTTGGCACAAACAGTTCAACCCAGTATTCAAGCAGTGAGGATCAGTGTGCATTCTCAATTGCAACGAATCATCTGGTTGACCTGCCAGTGTCGGAGAAAAGGTGATATACTTTGTTTTTTTCAAGTTAACAGTTAACAATTACTTTCAACTACCTCGTATTATGTTGGTCTTGTCTCATACTCCAAAACCGCGGTATTATTTATTTATTTATTACAAAAACAAAATCAAGTACAGATACAATAAGCACAGCCCACTACTGCATTCTTTACAAATTCCCAACAGAAAAATCCAAACTTCAGGTTTATGTCCAAGTTGAACTAGAAATTTCACTTTGAAGTACAAATTACTGATTCTTTCCAAAACAAGAATATTAATTTAGATGCTCACTTTAAAAACGTAGCACTAAAGTTCATTAGTCCATAGAAAGTGGATACAATTTTGAATTTTGTTCAAGATTTTAGAGCTTAAAATGTAGAAGTCATTTCAATCATATTAAGACGTAGCCTAATCTTAAAAAAAGGTTTCTTCATGTGTAAGTTAAATAATGTTTTTTCTACTCATTCTATAGATATAAATTGTATTTATTTGACACTTGGTTCATTACTTATGCATGTGACAATTTGAAATCACTTGCCGGCGGTGCGGAACCCACCTAAACTGTAGGTCCAACTCATCAATCACCATCATCCATTTCATTAACTAAGCACAGGTATCAGACCTATGTAGGTTTCATCCTTCAAAAAATAAAAAAATTTGGAGATAAACTTCTGTGATGAATATCGTTCTTTAACGAGTTCAAATCAGAATCCAGGAATACGCACATTAACACAAACTTAATGCTATACTCACCTTTATGTCAATTTGTTATTAATATTTGTTATAAATATTTTTTCGAAGTTTATTGTATTGGATATTATTAAGGTATTGAAGTGTTGACTATTGCCATGAAAAATTATATTTTTCATCAAACATTTTATGAAATATAGGAGTTGAAAGTTGAAATTTTTCGGTTTTTGGGGGCAATTGATCTCCCCTACAAGTTATTTTAAAATTCTGATAATTTTTTTAAATGAAAGACACATTGAGGAACAAAATGACATATTTTTCATTCCGATCAAACAAAAAGTTTTCTCAAAATATTTTTTTTAAACATGCAAAAAATTTCAGTTTTTTCAAAAAATTATTTTGAAATAACCAATTGTTGAATTAAAATAAAATAAAAAATGAGTCATTCTTTTCCCCAAGGTGTCTTTCAGTTATAAAAAACTATCAAACGTTTAAAATAACTTGTAGGTGAGTTCAATTGCCTCCAAAAGCCGAAAAATTTCAACTTTAAACTCCAATATTTCATAAAATATTTGATGAAAAAAATAATTTCTCATGGCAATAGTTAACTTAATAATATCCAATTCAATGAACTTCGAAAAAAAAATTACGTCCAAAAACCCTGCGCACAGCCTTAAGTTAGCTAATTCGTTTGCCTCTGATATTGACATATACACTAACTTGTACTCCTCAAAACTTCTACAATTTTGTCAAGTCCTTGAATTATTCTTAGTAGATGCCTCCTTTTAGATAATTTATCATTCTTATATATTCAATTGTATCATTACTTTTCTTCTATATTAACTTCAGTATATTCTCTTTTTTTCTCTCTTTGATGTTATTACTGTCAATATGTATTATTTTTGCTCAGTTGCAGAGTAGGAGTATAAAACTCTGTTCTGCAACTCTTGAGAATAAATAAATAAACAAACACTCACAAGAACCCTGTTAAAAATCCTTTATTATCTATAGATACAAGGAAACGAAACAAGGAAGATGTTTGTTGATTGCTTGCATACCTTCTAACCCCCTCTTCAATAGTTACGCTTTCCTGGCCAACGAAAACGTAACGGAAAACGAAACTACAGCGAAAAGGTCGTGTTTCATTATTATTTATGTATTGTGATTGAGCTACACTTTCCTGGCCGCCGTAAAACGGAAAGAAAACTTAGTTTTAAAATACTTTTCAAATTTAAATTTTATCAGTTTGAAAAAAATCTTCGCTAACAATGACGGTATTTCTAACGCATCCCAATATGATTTTGGATGAATATATTAGAATAAGTTATTCGCCGACTGTAATGTTGATGACTAAAATATTAGTCTATATAATTATATTATCGTTAATGATTGAATTTATATCTGTGAATTATTGCAAAACTACTTTAAAAATAACGTTCCAACTATAATTTTGATGACTAAAATATTATATAATTATATTAACGTTAATAATTGAATTTATATCTGTGAATTTTTGCAAAACTACTTAAAAAATACTCTATGCAACCTGGGAAGTTCCTCACTTTGGAAAACGAGTTACTACAAATAAAGTGGTATGATAATGGTTAACACAACTGTATGCTCATATGATCAACTGTGCTAAAACACATGACACATGTGGTTTCACATGACAAAATTTGAAATTACATTATTATTGAATTTATATCAGATAATTTCCACAAATTAACGTTAATAATCTAAACACTCTATGCACTTGCTTGCTTTATAGCATCTTGATTTTAGTGCAGGTAGGATTGTAATACAGTTGGACGAAAGAAAATTAAATTTGACCACCATAAGATGACGTCATTTGACGGAGCCAGTGCAACGACTTCCCTATTAAGCACCGTAAGATGACGTCATCTTACGGTGATTAAATTTAATTTTCTTCCGTGCAGCTGGCCGATAGTATTGAAGTTGGCATTATCGTTCTCTGTAACCGATTAAACCCCCTCTCAAATCATTTCAATTTAAAACACCCCACCCAAATCCAACACTTCAATAATCAGGGGGTAAATAGGCCCCCCAACAAATATGGAGAGCATTTTTTTGAAAAAACCTAAAGCATACATCGCTTGACCTTGGATTGAGGAACACTTATGCGGAATTTTATGACAATCAGTCAAGGCGTTTGGTCGCAATCGTGTAACTTAGACGAAATTCCAAGTGGTCGAGTGAAACTGAGACCTCACTACGTTCGGTCAATTATTATATCGAAGCTGAACAGATATATTAGTGAAACTGATCTCAGTTCAGTTCTTATTTGATTCTCCTAGAAAAGCATACTTCTAGCGGGACCTAAGTTTCAGTTCCGTTTACGGTGGCGGGGGCAGCGTAGCTTAACCATTCTCCCAATCAGGTTAGCCAACCTCACTGCATGTTCATAGTAAATATAGATTGTCCATAGTTGGCCATACTGTCCAGTATTTGGCTCACATAGCTTGCTACATCGACGTGAGCCACATCACTGCGCCTGATAAAAGCGTGTTCCAGCAGTTTGTTGTATTTCGGCCTCTGCGTTTCTTCTTTGATCAAACTGCAAACCAAAACAAATTCATCAAATTCAAAACTTAGATGTTAGAAGAAAAATTGGCCAAGCTCAGGGCAGTGTATTCACTCTTGCATTCCAGCTTTAATTGACGTATACTTCTTAAACGGAGTCTTCAAGTCGTAATCTTCAAAAAATAATAAGTTGCAGCAAGAGTTCAGATGTGTCTCGCACGCACGGGAGAGTCAACAACCTTCCGTAAAAAGCCTGTTGAATTAAATGCAGGAGGGGTGGATGAAAGAAGTTCAGAGCTGCCTTTTTTCCCTTCGGGGTTATATATATATATATATATATATACGGTATATATCATATTTAAAATTAGATATATATCAAATTTGAAAACAAAACCAAATAAAAATGGCATACATCCATACCCCAACACTTAAAATCTTGTACTATGCATGCAATTCGGTACAGGAATACACCTCAACACTCCAGAACGCTGACACCGTACACAAAATGTTATCTGTAACTCTTGAAACTTCACTTAATTTCACTAAACTATAACGAAACAAAAATCAAATAAAAATTTATTAATAAAAATGAAGTTACAAAATCTCCTTATAATAAATAACTTAGGGACAGAATATTAGTTAAGTCTTATTAACATGATTATTGAGCCAAGTCTTATCAACGTCTCATGACGTTATCTTACTAACTTTATTAAAACAGAATAATAAAAAATCGCTGATATAAACCCGACTGTAGATTCAAGATTCAAAACGATGTGTTCAAGCATATGCTATGAGCCTAATTAACATTATTAAAAGATTGAATCCTATTGAAAGGAATTTTGGAGCCATCTAACAAAAAGCTAGCCTGAACTGACCTAGAGCCAAAAGTGGAAATCTCTTTTAAATTATAATTATTTTTTTAATCGACCTCCAAACTCCAAAATCAATTGCGATCTCACTTGGACCATGAGGAAGCTATATACCAAGTTTTAAGAGTCTAGAATCCTTCTTTCAAGCGCTAGGGCACAGACGGACGGACGACACGATTTCAGTAAGGTCCTGTCGGGTCCTTATTAATGATATTCTCATCTATATAAAAAAATTAGAGTTTTGTCTGTACATTTATCAGAATTATATATTTTTTGGTTATTTTTACGTTTTATACATTAAAGAAGCCGAAACAAATCTTATCTCAATTTCTGTCTGTCTGTCTGTCACGGTCCCGAAGGCATTTTACGCGGCCTTCTGAAAAACGAGAGTATCGATCGGGATCTAAGTTATTTAACGGTATTGAAAACTATTTTGACAATGTCTTTAGCTATAAAAAACTAAATCAACTTTTTTTTTAACAGAATAATAAACGTTTAAAAATCAAGTATTGTGCGATTTTGGATACATTTCTTCTAAGTCATATTACCACGTTTTATTACACCGATCGGGATTTAAGTTATTTAACAGTATTGAAATTTTCAGGCATAATGTAGAATTGTCCCGAGATGGTTCCTGTGAAGGTTGGGAGTTCAAACGTCCTGAAGGACACAAAAAGGAGAAATCTATCCTTAAAGAAACAGCTGATAGAAATCACCTGTTTTTAATCATTTGGTAGGCCCTTAGCGGCGTTATTTACGCTGTCTGCAGACTTGTGTAGTCGGAGAATTGCAGTCATGTAGGAAACATATGACTGGTGAGTCAAAGCTCAGCTTATGTTTCATCCATTATTTCTTTGGTAAAAAAAAAAATTTCTAATTTCAATTTATCCAAACAAAAATTAACATTTTAGGAAGGTGCGGTTTGTGCTGGGTCTTGGGAATTCACCAGGTAGCACTATTATAACTAAAATACCGTTGCAACAAGATGCCAAATTATCTTAAGATAGAAACTGCAAACTTCAATAAATAACGCACGGGTGAACAGCTAGTCAAATAACGAGAATAATTCAAAGCACGAGTCAAAAGTAAGAGATACTCAGCTGACTGATACTCAACATAATATATTCCAGCCTAGGGTAAGATTGGAAAGATCTATTAAAAGCTACCCCATATCTGGCACAAAATTTTACAATATATTACCAGATAAAATCCGGAAATTACCCCTTGTCATGTTTAAGACACGAATAGATGTCAAATTAACATGGCTTGTTAAAAATCCATTTTATTCCATTAGAGAATATATGGAATCTGATTTCAATTCCTTATTGTAGTGACTGTTAGTGGGCTATCTGTAGCTACTTTATCATATTGACATTTGTTATTTGCTAGCATTATTTTAAGCTTGTACACTCTCCCTACTGTTTTATATTGTGACTTATATGAAATTTGTTTGTAATTTGTGACCTAATTGTGTAGTATTGACTTGGCCAGTTTTACTGTTGTATATTTGGCTGAAATAAATCATTGAATCATTGACTCAATCTTATTCACACCACCCATTGTAGTCAATTTTTATCAATTATTGCTTCATGAATGTATTATAATTTTGGTGAATAAAACAAATTCAAATAGCTGTCACTCACCAAGTATTTACAAACTCGACAAACTCGTGCGAGAAGGTGAGTCCCGATGGGTCGTCGTTGGTGGAGAGGCGGGGAGGTTCACCCTGCACCACCTGATACAGCTGTTCGAAGACAGAATTCCACTTGGGATAGGGAAACCGACCCGTGGCCACCTCCATCAGCGTGATGCCCAGCGACCACACGTCCGAGCGCACGTCGTAACCCCGAGCACGGTGCGGGTCTATTCGTTCCGGCTGCAACACACAACAAAATAAAAAAATTGAATTAAATTTATTTCATGGACATTTTAAATTTACAAAATTTTCCAGTTCGAGTGATCTCGGTTGCAGGCTATCTGGATCATTGCAAGCCACTCATAACCAGCAATATAATTCTCACAGTTTCCAATGACTACATCTCAGTGCATTAAGGAGGTGACCGAAAGGCAGGATGGTATCATAAACAGCAATGTTTGAGTTCCTGGGAGCCTTTCCGGTAACCGGCAGATGTTACCGGTGGCGTCTGATTGATCAATTCCAATTTTTCAAAGACTATAAATTTAAATAGATCAATCAGACGCCACCGGTAACATTTACCCGTAAATCTAACAGGAACTTGACCAATATGTACGCCTCAGAAATTAATTGATTCACTTCCCCATTATTATTATTATTATTAATCCAGTTTTTTTTTTAACTAAATTAATATTAATACAGAAAACATTTGAAGTAGAAAAACCCCAACACATAGTATTATAGTGGGGTATATTAATTTATTAATTACATTTTTATATTTAAAAAGACTTGAGGCATGAAATTATTATCGTTGTATTATATATAATATTATATTATCCATTCATTGTATTGTAAAATGTTTTTGATAAATAAATTTTAAATTTGAAATTAACAGTTTTTAAGTGAATATAAGCTTCTAGTGTAAATTAAACACAATGTTTTGTACAATATGTATATGCAATGTTTTGCATGTTCCTTCTTTTAATTCCAGGAGTTGTCCCGCATTCAAAAACCCCAGAAGTAAAACTGTTAGTGGTTATTACTCACCTATTTTCAGAGCGCTCAGACTTTGCAATAAGATGAGACATAGGATTAGATTAGATTACTTTATTCATGGTAAATTTACAACTTTTTTTTTCAAATGTGCGCGTACATACAATATTTTAACATCACATAGAAAGTAGACCTGGTTGATACTATTTACATTTTGTTGGAAATATCAAAAGTGATCTAATCGGTAAAGCTAATGAAATGAAATTCTAAGTGATGCATTTACATGAAAAGGCGAAGTTTGGACAAAAATTCGTCCATTCGAGCACTTAACCTTAATATATTATAGTATAGTATAGATATATTCAAGAATAATAATGGATTCAGAAGGGATCTGGAGATGGTATATTCCTGACTGCTTTCTCAGAATGCAACCAGATTATACTGAGTGCTGCAATTGTTGTTTTCTACAGGATATTACATATTCTTATTTGCAATAGTATACTTTATGCATAGAGTCTCTGTTCTCATATGATTATTACTTCATCTATAAGAATATTGTCGCCTAAATGTTCTTGAATATTTTTAATTCTTTTAATATTTTATATCTTAATATTTTTAATATATTTTTTTTTCAAATTCTGTAATAGCTTCATCCAAATACAGTATCTCTATTTCACACCTTTGTAATGAATATCTATAATTAATCTATCTATTATGATCATGTTCATCTATTATTTTTGCATTATCTTCTTTATATTTTCAAGTGTATTCATAATTATTTTTCTTGTAATCTTTGGTATTTGTACTTTGTTTTGTGTTATGAGGACAATAATGGGATCATACCGGTGTCCTCATTAATTTTATCTCTTAATAAATAAATAAAGTGATTGCCGCGAGCCGTAGCAGGTATCTGTTCAATCAGATAGAGATAAGCTGCGTTCTCGTTGGTCCTGTTTGTAACGGTGACCGATTAGATTGGCCAGCAAAAAAGACACGTTCTCTGCTGTAAAATCATTTCCCGGTGGTTCAGAACCCACCTAAAACTGTAAGTCCAACTCATCAATCACCATCATCCAACTCATTACCCACGCACAGGTCTCAGTCCTATGTGGGCTTCATCCTCCAAAAAAAAGTAAATAATAAATAAATATAGCATTGCCAAAATTTGTGAAGGACGGTATTTTAGACTTTGTTGCATCTTCATATGCATTGTTATTACGTCTATAAATAAATAGATAAAAATTTAGACATTGGTAATTTGTGATTTAAAATGATTGAAAATGTAATAATTTATAGGCTACTGACCGCCATGTAAGGCCTGCACCCGGCATCGCGCGTCCTAGCAATGGAGTCGACCAGCTGCCCCGAAATGCCGAAGTCGCACAGCTTGATGTTGCCACGCCTGTCCAGCAGAATGTTGCTCGGCTTCACGTCCCTGTGAATGATCTTCAACTTCTCTTTCAGGTAGTTCAGTGCACGCACCGTCTGCAATGAAAAATCACACATCAATGACAATTTGTTAAAAGTAAAATCAAAATGAATATTCTTTTTCTGAAAAAGACTCGTGAATTATTGTGCTTAAAGGTGAAATTTTTAGTGAAACAGACATAACCTCAGATTTAAATTGAATTTGGAAATTTTGTGAAAAACAGTTTTGGGCAATAGCCTGTTGTATTCACATTGATTGTATGCTAGATAAATAAATAAAAATAAATCAATCATCGTTTTAAAATAGAAAGACATTGAGGTTCATCATCATTTATCCATCAACAGAAAAAGTGCATCTCGAAGTCCGATTTCTAAGCCTTTCAATGTTTGAATTTCAGCATTTTTGTAAAATGGGTTAGATGCAGGAAACTCATAAAGCAGGTGATACATGATATGTCACTATGATGCTGATATAGATGATACGCCGATAAGTCACAAGCCAAATAGGGAATAGGGAAGTGATAGACTCTGTTCTCTGCTGTAAAATCACTTCCCGGTGGTTCGGAACCCACCTAAAACTGTAGGTCCAGCTCATCAATCACCATAATCCAATTTATCACCCACCCACAGGTCTCAGACCTATGTGGGCTTCATCCTCCAAAAAAAAAGCAACAGGTTAGTTCTGTATCAATATTGCATTCATTTAAGCCCAATTTCTAAACCTTTCAATGTTTGAATTTCAGCATTTTTGTAAAATGGGTTAGATGCAGGAAACTCTTAAAGCAGGTAATACATGATACGTCACTATGATGCTGATATAGATGGCCGATAAGTCACAAGCCAAATAGGGGATAGGGAAGTGATAGCCGAGTGCTGTAGCAGGTACTGTTGTGGTCTGACGAGTTGATCCCAGGCTGATTTTTCCCCTTCTCATGCAACTCTCTGCTACTGTGCATTGCAATAACATTAGCCCTGGATACAACTAGGTTAGTTGAAGCTGGCTGCAGCGCAGAAAACCTGTTTGTCTCTGGCCGTAGATTTCAAATTAGGAATAAATCTGTAGAGCATCCGCAGTTGGCTTCTTACTACCGCCATCCGCTCCCGCACCAAAAAACCAGGGATCAACTCGTCAGACCACAACAGTATCTGTTCAATCAGAGAAAAGCTACGAAACTCCTGGGCGCTCTTTGTAAGGGCGACCGATTGGATTGGCCAGCAAAAAAGACTATATTCTCTGCTGTAAAATCACTTCCCGGTGGTTCGGAACCCACCTAAAGCTGTAGGCCCAACTCATCAATCACCATAATCCAATTCATCACCCACCCACAGGTCTCAGACCTATGTGGGCTTCATTCTCCAAAAAAACAGGTTAGTTCTATATCAATATTCCAGCTGCTAATTGCCCAGCGTCATGCGAGCTTACTAATTGTGTGTTGAGCTTTTCCTGTAATACAATTTTTCCTGCAAATACTACCATAAGTTTTCTACCAGAAAAGAGAAACTCTAAACTGAATTTCCGGGCAAGACTGGGTAAAATGCCAATATCTAATAAAACTAATATGTTACATGATACATTTCACATGCAAATGATTATTATAATTTAATCTAGAATAACTAGTCAACTAATTCTTGGCAGTCGTACGATTTTTCCGTTCACATGCCGGCACTCTACCAATGATTAACAATGTATGCTGTGGGATATTCTTCGTCATATAAAAAATAACTAGTTCTTCTTAGTAGAGCCATCTGAACCACTGTTTAAAAAAAACAAAATATTTTTCTGTGCACTGCCAGGAAAGAGTTGACGGACTCTATTTTGTGTTAACACCTGAAAAAATTTGTTGCAAAAACAAAGAGAGACAGAGCAAGAAACATTGAAACAGGATGGACTGATAAATACCGCTCGACACTGTACTTAAGGATAGGACGGACATGCAGAATGAATGAGTGCAGTAGGAAAGGTAAGGTTGGTAAGTTAATACTTTTTGTCTTTCCGTTTACATTTTAATTATATTTCCGGTTTTCTTTTGTTTTAAATTGAAGCATTACCAGTGCACAGTAGAGGGAAGAGGAAATCAATTATTATAATTATGTTATTAATATTCATCCACTGACCTCCTGTAAAGGGGTATATAGATTTGTCAATAAATTTACGTCATTAAAATAAAACCCTGTCATCTGTTTTGCATGTCATAATGAGCGTGAAATTCCTCATTTGAGTAAGCACATATATTTAACAATTCTTCCTTTATTTTAATTCTAAATTTATCGCCTGCGATTGCCTTTAAACGCGCTGGTAGAGAATTATATAGACGGATCCCTGCACCTTTTACTCCCCTCTCATACAATGTTGTTCGATGTAAGTCGTCTTGTAAGTCTTGTCTGTACCTGGTTATATAACTGTAGAAGAGTTCACCTGTTTTGATTTTTTCTTTTGAGGTGAAGTCCACATAATTTTTTAAAATATGTTCTACAACTTGTGAGAATGGATTCCTCTTTCATTACTCTTAATGCGCACTTTTGAATTCGAAATATCTCAATCTCCTGACATGAATTGCCCCAAAAAACAATGCCATAAGCAAGAAGAGAATGGAACAGTGCAAAATAAACGTCCTTAAGAGTTCTTGAGTCCCAATACCCATAACTACAAATATTTCATATTATAAATTTTGTTATTTTCTGTACTAAATATGTATTTTTTACTTTTTTGTATTTTCTATCATTTGTTATTATTCAGTAATCTATTGTGATATTTACTTGATGAGCCTAATGTAATATTAATGTAGTCTTATGTTTTATGTGATATTTTCATGTATTCATAAATATGAATACTCTTCTCAATACAATATTTGAAAATTGTGATTGAAATGAATCATATGATGACAGAAATTGATGCAATAATTAAGAAAGACACATAAAATTCATAGTTTTCAATGCCAACTTGAAATTAATGATTTAATTCAATGATTGAGAGATAAACTACTTACAGCAACAGTAATTTTCCCCAAAGTGGTCTCAGGTATCCTTTGATTTAGTTTTTCGTAAATGAATTTATAAAATTTATCTAATGAGGTATCCATCAACTCCATACATATCCAACAGTCACCCTGTAAAAGAAATTGCAAAAGTTATAAAGTAGATAAATATTTTTTTAAATAAAACACAAAATTTTAATCCAAAACACAATGAATATTAAATAATTTAGTTCTTTTTATGATATACATTTGCATATTAATAGTTATTTGAAGGACTAACTTAAAATATATTTACTATTAGTTCTGTGAACAGTATACATCTCGCCCAAGAATAAGGGTGCTTACACAGAGGAGCATACTCCATGTACTCAATGATAATCAACACCGTAAAAATGAAAACACTCATCATACCTAACGCTTGACTCACTAGTGTAGTTTATTTCATGTCTGTATTCAACAAAAGGCACTATGTTTCACATTACCAAGGCTGCGTTTCTATTTTCCAGACAGCTGATTGCTCAAATCAGATCAGATTGCACATGTCTGATGACTGAATCTATATAACAATATTAATTAAATTTGTATAACTATTATTTACTTAGTAATCACTTTTTATTATACTAAATTGAAAAATTAGGAATGATTTGTTTCTCTCAAAGAAATCTGTTATTGTTATGATTGATAACTTGATTCATATGAAGGCTCAACCATATGAATAAGAGGGCTTGAGGGCTATCTTCAAATCTGATTCCAATTGCATATATAATGGAGAAGCTTATTTTACAAATCATGATGTTTCCTATCAAAGAAGGCCTTAGTGCCTTTCCTTTTTTTCTCTTAAATATCATCTAAATCAAGCAAATTTTGAAAATTCCTACTCATGCATCGTTAAAATGATAGAAAATCCTTACCTAACCTAACACTTACATCGCTGGGCATTCCTTGAAGGAAGATCCATGCAAAGTTTCATAGAATTTGGTTCAAGCCTTCAGTTCAACTTTAGTTTTCATTAGAGACGAATATTTGAAAGATGTATTTGTTTGCTGTTGGGTTTATTTACATCAGATTTTTCAGAATTAAATTCTTTACAAGTTTTGTATTCAAATTTTGTGCATTTATTATTCATTTAACAAAGCTATTGTACTTCAAAGCTGAAAAACGTGATTTTAGGAACAAAATTTTCTGTTTTACCTCATAATATCATAAAAACTACTGAAGATAGTTTGTTTTTTTTTGGAGGATGAAGCCCACATAGGTCTGAGACCTGTGCGTGGGTAATGAGTTGGACCTACAGTTTTAGGTGGGTTCCGAACCACCGGGAAGTGATTTTACAGCAGAGAACAGTTTTTTTTTTGCTGGCCAATCTAATCGGTCACCGTTAGGAACAGGACCTACGAGAACGCAGCTCTGTAGACGCAGAACGCAGTTCCATAAGAAAACCATAAGAAATAATGGACCCAGAATTCCAGTATGACTTTCTTTTACAGAGGGTACTAAATTCTGGGCGAAATCTTCCACTCTGTATAACTCGCTAACGAAGAGTTTCCGGACATATGTTTATTATACATTTTTTTCTTATTTTTAGATTTAAAATCAGTTGCCGAAGTTTGAACCTTTCCTCCTGAAACACCCTGTATATTACTATATATATAAAATAGTTTGTTTCACCATATGAAATACGTAGTAGATTTCAAAATATATTATTTTGAGTTATCATCAGCTGTAGGTGAATAAATGCGATCAGGATTTTTATAGAATCTCTATCAGATGATATACTAATTTCATTGCCCTAATAATAATAATATCGTGTGACCTGGCTGGCTCAGGTCTGGTGTCAGAGTTATCAGGTCGCACCTGAATAAGTTCAGGGCCTCTGACGTGACTTAACGACTGTTTTTTAGTCAGCCGGGACCGACAGCTTAACGTGTCCTCCGAAACACGGGAGTGGCCCGAGGTAAAAACTTTCGGTCAGAACTGGGATCGAGCCCGGGACCTTTGGGCTATCAAACCAGCACTTAACCCACTCGGCTACGGCCACTCATTGCCCTGATATATGGATATATGAACAGCAGTTTTTTTATGTGGTAAATATATCTACTCTATAGATACATTAATTCCATTGCCCTGATAGTAAATTAATAATAAGCGTATGGCTTTTAATGGTGGGGAGACCCATACGGGTAGTTCCACCTCGCCGTTTGTGCCATGTTACAGGGAACATGGTGGACCTACTATTTTAGGTGGGTTCCGAACCACCGGGTAAGTGATAATAAAGCTTGTAACATCAAGTCATTGAAGCACGGTCACCCATCCAAGCGCAGTCTTGAGCGGTCGTGACTGAACATCACGATCACTTGAACACCACGCTCACTGCATGACCAATCATCACTCATTGCCCTGATGAGTACGGGGTACGTCTTTTTTGTGGAAAATAAATCTGTGTATCAGAGCAACAATGAACTTGAACTTCAAATGATAGATGTCTTGTGAATTTTATCTAAATCAGTACCTCAAAACAGCCGTTTTTCGTTACTACCTTCCCCTACGATATGAGCTCCCTTTGGATATGCTTTCCAAATGATTTTCCCTTCCTAAAATTAGTTGTATGCAAGCGAGTTCTCCAGCCCGTTGGGCTCACTAGTAATATGTCAATGTAACTATTATGGGATAACCTACAAAATCCAAAGCTTCTGTTCAAAAAACGCGGTCACTTTCCATGTTGCCAGATTCACTGAAACCATAAATCGCTCTACAGCTATCCATTCTGTTGATATGCTCAAAGAGGCACAGCATTTTATCAAATCTATATCTAATGAATTATCTAATGGACATAAATTAAACAAGCAAATCGTAGGTGTGTTACCTCTTTGAACAGGGCTCCATAGAACTGGACAATGCAGGGACACTCGTTGGACTTCATCACCACTTCGAGATCCATCAGCAGCTGTTTCTGCTCCTTCTCGTCCACAGTCGATCGAATCCGTTTCACAGCCATCACAGTGTTGCTCTTCCTGTGCACCATTTTATTTACAGTTCCGAACGCGCCTCGCCCTATTTCACCCAAATCCTGCAGGTCACCTGATGTAAAGTCGTAAACCTGAACACAAACAAGTTGAGAAGAGCATTAGATAAAGTAGGCAGAAGAAAAATAATGAAGATAGAACAAATTCAATTGAAAACTTTAAAAGAATTATTGAAATCAAGTGAGTTCTACATTACTATTGTACCAATTAAAAGGGCATCAAACCCTCTTCAAAACAATATGCTGCTTCAGAAGTCAGAAAAATATTTTTTTAATAATTATCTTTCTAAAATCAAAATTTCTCTCAACTCAGAAAATAACAAACATTCAAAAAATCTATAATTAATTCATTGCTATGAAATATGAATAGCGCATCAGAATGAACACGAAATAGGCTACTGAAGTTAGCAGGAAAAACAAAAAAACTCTTTTTCCTACTGTGACCCGAAAAAGTGCCTATTTTTGCACTAACTATAGCATGCAAAATAGTCTATTCCTGCACCAGTGCAGGAAAGTACTTTTCCGCACTCCAGATTTGCAACCTAACAACACAAAATAGTGAGCATTTAATACGCAGGTTCCCTTTTCTGCATTCAAAATTAGGTTGGCTACTCTGCTTCAGCTGCGAAATAGTCGTTGTAGTTGTTGTTGCTGAGATCGATTTGATTCGAACATAGGTTATGTGAGGAATTGTCAGGTTATGTATGTCCTGTTTAAATTACTTTATACATTGCTGTAGGAAAAATTTAATATGTAATTCGAGCTCAAAGTATTGTTTCTGCACTCGAGAAACTCGGTGCAGAAAAACGCTTCTTTGCACTTTAGTTACACAAATAGCTATTTCCTCCACCTACCATCTAAAGTAGCATTTTACTCCCTGGAATCGAATAATAAAGTACTACTTTATACACCATGTGACTAACCTACCTACTTTTTCTCCCAAGAAAGTAAAATTAATTACTTTTAGTCCCCAGGGAGTAAAAGTAAACCCATAAGAATAACATGGGAAGAAGTCCGACAACACCGCGATTGAAGATAAAGGAATATGGCAACACTGTCGAATTGTCGTACACGGTCGAGGAAAATTTAAGAGAGCTGTATTTCGATCTAGGAAAACAAGTAGCTGTAATTCGATTGTGAGGTCGAAAGTCATCCCTACGAGAGCGTTCATCTAGAGATCTAGACTGAGCGTCTGCACAGAAAAAGTGAAATTATACTTATACATTTTTTTAGTTATTGATGTAGGCGGAGGAAAAATTGTGTGTGCACCACGGGACTAAAGTACGTTTTCTCCCTCAGGGAAATTGTCGCCCTCGGCTATGCCATCGGACGACAACAGTTTCCCTCAGGGAAAAAAGTTACACTTTAGTCCCTAGATGCACAAATAACTATTGTTTCCCCTTGAGGACTATGAAAGGGCTAAAAAAAACATTGCGTTACCAATTGTGAAGCAGCCATAAATAATAGTTGAACTTTTTAGATCAATTCATGATATTAAAGTCATTCTGTTTGACAACAGTCATATTGCAATTAAAATGTCATTTCGTGGTCAATCAAAATGATTACAATTTCGTGAATTATTCTAAAATTTTCAATAAATACGTTTAGTTCGTAATGGAAGAATTTCAACAATAATGAATAATAGTAAGCTAATACAGGCGAAAAAGAAACGTCAGCAGCAATGAAACGTTTTTACATTTGTCTTACATAATATAGTTATTTATGTATTAAGAGCGTGAAGCGCGACTTTATCGCTCGAGCCAAAACATTTACTGCGCGACGCACAGCGGAGCGCAGTAATTTTGCGAGAGCGATAAAGAAGCTTCACGCGCGAAATACATACAATATTTTTCCTAAAACTGCAGCTCTGGATTTCAACACAATAAAAGTTTGTAGTTTGTAACATCACAGACCGTGCGCGGATTTGGTTAGCGATCGACTTTTTTGAGGTTATGTGAATTTCACGGATTCCATGATCCACCAATGAGAAGACATCAAAATCAAAACAGAAGCGTAAAGAAAACAGCTGGCGAGCGTAAAGTACTTTACCGCTTGCGGAGCAGTAAAGAGGTATTTTACAATTAGTTTTCAGTACGTAAAGAACTACTTTACGAGCAGTTGTAGGAAAAATCTATTAACGTTTTAATGCTGAATGTTTTGAGCATAGAAACATATAAAATATGTGACCTTACATCGTTTGGAGAGACTTGCAGTGTTCCTGTACTCTGCATGCTCTGGCAAAATTTGAACTTTTCCCTGTAATAGAAAAATTAACATACTTTAAACCCATTCATAGATAAATAATAATAAGATACATACATATATTTTGAGATATTGTAAAGTAAACACTTCACAAAACATGAGTGTGGGTTACCAGTTGCCCTATTCGTCAGTTGCCTGACCCTACCAGTTGACCGACCAAAACAAACTTTATGAAAACTAAATTTTACGAAAGAAGTAAAGTGTACATTTTGTAACATTGTCAGGCTAGGTTAGGTTAAATCGTAAAGTTTTCTTTGGTCGGTCAACTGGTAGGGTCGGGAAACAGACGGGTAGGGAAACTGGTTACCAATCTGTGCATACGGTGATGACTTTTATATGTTTGATTGTGTGATCATTGCTATTCACAAACATTCTGCAAACATCATCAATCTCTCGTCAGCTGGTTTTTACATTTTGAAATCAAATCGAGTTTGAATGAGATTTTGAGCCCACAAACAATCGTTAACAATACTGGGTCATTTTGTCACTATCCTATATAACAAACAGCTATTTGCTGTTATCTGTCAAAGGAACACAAACGCTGGAGAAAAAGGGATTCGGAGGAGAGAAAGAAGAATGACGAATAGGAAGAAAAGTTTGAAGAAGAAGGAGATGAAGAAGTAGAAAACGAACGTGAAGAAGAAATAGGAAAAGAAGAAGAGCGATAAGAAAAAAGTGACTATTAAATCAAATTTTTACTTACATTATTACACATTAGTTCAATTGAATCGGGCAACCTGCTAGCTTGAGTGTATCCACAATGAATAATAAGACGAAATTGTCACAAACACATTTATTAAAACTTTGAGAAACTAGTTTCGGTTGTTACACCATTATCAATCTCATTCAAACAGTTCCTCAAAGTTTTAATAAATGTGGTTGTGACAATTTCGTCTTATTATTCATTATGGATCCCTTCCACAATATCACCTTCGCCATTACAAAGAAAGTTGAGTATATCCATCGTATTGTATCAATTTTGTAAATAAATGAATGTGAATCATCACTAGTGAATAAATAAATAAACTATCAAACACAATGCATATAAGTGGATGAAGCCAACATAGGTCTGAGACCTGTACGTGGGTAATGAATTGGATGATGGTGATTTATGAGTAAGAACTAAAATTTTAGATAAGGTCCGAACCACCGGGAAGTAATTTTACAGCATAGTCTTTTTTGCTGGGGATGACATCATCTTACGGAGCTCAATAGGGAAGTCGTTGCACTGGCTACATCAAATGGCGTCATCTTACGGTGGTCAAATTTAATTTTCTTTCATGCAACTGGCCGTTTGTCGTACGGATTTCATTTCAAAAATTCGGCAACGATTCGTAACACTAAATTTGACACAAATCTTACTCTAAACTCGATTCAGTTCACTTCTAAGTCCGATTTTTGATTTCCCTTTCAGACTTTTCAAAATTAATGTTCAAAATTCACTTATGGGCCCTATTACTGTTTTAAAATGTGTTTAGATGTAGGAAGCTCATAGAACAGCTGATACACGATAAGTCACTATGATGCAAAAAGCTTCAAGTCACAAGCCAAAGCAACACACATGTTCTGTATCAATATCGCAGCTCCTAATTCCCTTTTTGGAATTGTATTGGCATTGGCGGTTGAAATCCATACATATTACAAGTTTAATTTAAACATCCCGTTGCAAAGCACGGGTAAACTACCAGTAAATAATACAAAAACTCAATCAATCATTTATTTACAAGTTCCAAATAAATAAGATAAGATCAGATAGATAAGCTGCGTTCTCGTAGGTCCTGTTTGTAACGGTGACCGATTAGATTGGCCAGCAAAAAAGACACTGTTCTCTGCTGAAAATCACTTCCCGGTGGTTCGGAACCCACCTAAAACTGTAGGTCCAACTCATCAGTCACCATCATCCAACTCATTACCCACGCACAGGTCTCAGACCTATGTGGGCTTCATCCTCAAAAAAAAGGTCCCGCTAAACCTTGTGGGTTTTTCAACAGGTGCCAACATAATAAAAATTACAAAATGGAAATTTATATTTTTTTAAAAACATGTACAATTAATAAAATTCCTGAAAATATATTGTTACAAAATATGTACAAAAATTAGGTGTGTTTTTATTTGGGCATAGCCCGTCTACCTGCCCCACGCATTCCTCATTATCACAGCCCACTATGCCCCCTCTCATTGCTGCCACTGGCGTAGCAACGCACGCCGGGTACCGCTATCAATTATATAATACAAATTACAAAAAGAAGAAATTAGGGAAAAGAAGAATAGTGAAAATGAAGGTTATGGTGTAAATTGAATATTAGTCTAATGTATGTAAAGAAAACGAAATGAAACTAAACAAGTAAGAAAAAATATAAAACAAAAAAAACAATGAAAACTATAAATCAATTGTATTAATTTTGTGTAATTAATATATTTGACAAACTACTAACCTTGACTTCTCCCAGACGATTTCCTGCTGTGTGAACGGTTTAACCCTCGGCAACGACCTCCTGTCCTCGAACTGGAAGGACATGGTGGTGTCCATGGCATCCACCTGGTGGCTGTGACCACCACCCGATTGGTGGTGTTGGTGATGGTGATTGTGGTGATGATGGTGGTGGTGATTGCTGCCCGAGTGGTGATTATGGTGGGTGTTGTGGTGATGGTGTGTGGGGGTGGAGTGCCGAGACCTATTACAACAGACAAGTGCAAGCATAACAACTAGGCCTTTCTAAAAAGTAGGTGCTGTTGGACTAGTTCACAACTAGTACACCCCGGTTGCACACAAATATAAGATATATATTTATTGCCAATAAACTTAAAACAGCGATAGGCAAAGTCACAATACATAAAACACAATTGCACAAGGTGCCGATCTCAGTTGATTTTGAAACTTTTAGTTTCGTCCTATTCGTCATTATCCGTTCCAATTTTTTACCAAGCTGCTACCATACTATGCTACTTTTATAAATAAAATAAAATAAATAAATTTGTTGATAGTCACGTTAAGCTGCAGCTATCGAGCTAGGCTTGCACAGCATGTGACACGTCAATTCACGTAAACTAAACCAATTCAGTCATTCATCAAGCGCTCGTTCATCTATAAAATCTTATATTAGAAAACAGATACATTCTACTCAACATTTTGTCTTCGAAAACCCCCAAAACAGTCAGCCAGAGAGTAAGGACAGGCATCAATAAGGAACTTCCTCAGTTCCTTCAAGAATTTGTCTTAAGAGTACCGGTATCCCTTTAAAACTTTGGGCAAAAAATTTAAAATCTTTATACCAAAATAGTGTGGCGCCTTCTCGATCAAAGTCAGCCCATGCATGGGTTACCGAAGTGTTAACTTTCCATGTCTTGTGTTGTCCGGGTGAGTGATTATATTATTGTCATAATTACTCTGGTTCCTATGCGAATACACGGAAATCTCAAAAAATACAATGCCGGCATTGTACGCAGTCCTAATTTTCTGAAAATCGGTCGACATGACTGCCGTTCACTAAATCCTTCAATTATTCGCATCACTTTCTTCTGCAATTTGAATATTCACACCATTCAGTATAAATGTATAGCCTAAATAATAATATAAAGTATAATTTTATTAATTTCGATTTCCTTCAAGTGCTATTAATCTATACTAAAGACTTCCGCAATGGCGGATATTGACAACAGCATTGAATAGCTGATGGAAATCGATGAATGCTACTCTACAAAAATATCAGTCACCACCGGGAATCGAACCACGGACCTCTCAATTGCTGGTCGGGCGCCTAAATTCCAACTTTCAAGTTATCTGCTATCGGTTACTGAAAATATAGAGTTCTATCATTCAATTGTTTTAGATATAGTATCCGCAGCCCTAGAATTACCTGTAAAATTTTCCTGTAATAGGGCCTACAGGAGAGTACTTTCTTGTATTTTGATTCAGCTGACAGTAAATTTCAAACTACTCTGAGGTAAACGTCTGCACCATATTCGAGAGTATAGGCAAAACTATGCTCAAGTGTCTAGATTAATCTAGACTGTGTTCCTGAGACTACTCAAGCCAACATCGTTTAGACTGTTTAGCTACAATTATTTCTCAAAACTTGTGTAACTTAGTGAATTTGTGACAAGCTTAGTGCTACTAAGTCTACCCACGGGAACAAAATGGCAAGCATTGACACTTTGCAAACATTTACTTACAAAAAAATTGGAAATGACAAGAAATTTACTTACAATGCAGCAAAATTAATGAGATCTCTCTGTCCTGAGGACGTATTGTTCATTAGGGCATGATTGTTGACGGGGATAGTGGGGAAAAGTTTCAGCTTATTTCTCCTTTCTGTAAAACAAAACAAGATGAAAGTAGAAAAAATTATCATGCATTGGGAACAACATTGTTTGGTTGAAAAACGATATGGTCATTGAACATCCAAACGTTTCGAATTTTCTAACAATTTTTTCCCTACACACCCAGTACACACTAGTAAGGGAAAAGAAAGCAGTTTCCTACGTTTTTCTTGGAAATTCTATATTTTTGTATTTCCGGCGAGAAATCATTGTTTCAATTTATAGCCTACACCACGAGAGATGCCAGTTAACTTGATGAAGATATGTAATAGGGAGTGTACTGTTGAATTACAATCAGTACGGCTTAGCGAGAAAGTGGTTGAAATTTTATTTGAACAATATTTTCAGAGGTTTTTATTAAGGATTGAAAGGTTAGTAAGCATAGTTTTGTTGTTGTTTTATGCATGAAAGTACTGAAGGCATGAGGTGGTTCCGTCATATCTAGCCTTGTCAGCCACCTAGGAAAGGTTTGGTTGGACGCGCGCACTGTGTTTGGGGCGGAAGTGTTTTGGAAATGTTTCACTTGATTAATATCGTTTTACGATATAAGATTTATGGTTTGAAGCCCCTCAAATGTTTGCAAATTGTGAATTTTTCAAATAAAAATATAAATTTTCACCCAAAAAAAATTTTCCATTTAAATTTTCTTGTGAAAAAATTTCAACGGATTGCTTCCTGGAGTGTGTACTTAAAAAATTTACGGGAAATTCGAAACTTTTTGATACTCAATGTCTACAGAAAAATCTTCACAAATTAAAACGAGACAAATTAAAATTATGCTATATTATAGGCTATTCTATAAGAAATTTAAGTAGCTACCACACTTCCTCAATTCTGTATGGAAAAGTTAAAATTGAAATGAACTGGAATTTGGAGGACGTCAACATAACCTAATTTCTCACTTGAATGCAAACAAAACTATCAAGTTGAAATCAAAGTTTCACTCAAGAAATCCAAATAGTATATAGAAACCCACATAACCTAGCCTTCTATGACATATTGCACAAATAAATTGAAGTTATGGAAGTTATTCATGTAAAAGTATACATCGATTGCATAATTGAGGATGAATAAATAACATTGAATTACCATGAGTTCCAGTTCTTCGTTCCATGTTATCATGAGAGGAGAAATTTGGAACGGAATTTCCTTGACTTTCCGCCATATTATCTACTTCACAAAATAAACGGAATTAATCTAATTTCTGAATGTCGACCGACAGGTTACTTTGTTCGAGCAGTGAAAATGTGTTTGATGTTTTTTGGCCGCAATGTTTTGGCCAATTATTCGTCATTGAAGGATTAAAATCTTTGAAATTTACGTCTACGAAACAACATATAAACATACTACCGCGCATCAATGTTCGAACTTGAGGAGGTTTCTAAGTTTTATCGTCAATTATTTATGAAAACTGAGTCTATATTAAAACTTTCATAGCTTACTGAGCGACATTCTTTAACACTTTAAAATTATCCTAGAAAATAACCGAGATTAACATCTAAATTGTAAAAGAATAGACAAAATCTAACTGAAATGAAAGCTGAACATCTGACATCTGACAGTGTCTGACATTCGACGACAGCACTGCACTTTGCATTCAAGAACCAAAAATAGATTTAAGTACAACAAAATATGATTACTATTTTTAAGTTTTGATAATTAAAATATTTCTAGAAAAATTCATATTCTATTAATAAAATATTATTTCATTTTTTTGTATCTCTTTCACTTTGTTATATATCTATAATTGCATTCGATTATAGTCGCACAGGCCTTAGAGCTACAGATATAACAAGGCCGCCAAATATGGTTTATGTTTATAATCAAGCTAGCGTGTATGCAGAAATACAGCGATTATAAAATATGTTAAATTATCCAGAACTTATGTATAGACTTCCAAGAATAGGAGGCACAGTTTTATAATTGATTTCATGATGCTATTCAAAAATTAAATTCTATTTCATCATTCTATTCGGGCCTTCTTGTAAAGCCTGGTGAAACGGACAGATGAACAATATGTGGGGGGTGTCATCAGGGAGAAGTGTACAAAGGTGGTCCTAGGGGGGCTGTGGGGGTCATGAAACCCTCTCAAAAATTAGAAGTTCCCTGGAAATGAGTGATTTGGGGTGGGGGTTATTTTGCAAAAATAGGTCAATGATTTCCCCAAACTTTTAGGACCTGGTACAGGAGTGATAAAGTTCTGACTACATGGGCCATCATCCATGTTTATGTCAGTAAACATATAAAATAACAGCTTTAAATGATAAATTGAGCTAATACTCGATCACTCTACTACTATGGTGGTTTTATCAGTGAAATTCATTTAAAAAAAATCTACATTCATTCAACAACGAATTACCCATGTAGTCAGATCTTATGTACAAGCAAAGATGCAGTCAGATTATAAAGAATGCTGAATATTAATTAGAATAATTTTCGTTACTGATGATGACAAAAAATAATAACACTAACTTGTTGTCATAACTGCTTCGTTTATGACTAATTATTATATGGGATAGGATATAATTGTATAATTGAGAATTAATTAATTAGAATGATTTTCATCACTGATGATGTTAAATAGAATAACACTACTTGTCACAATCACTTCGATTATGATTAATTATTATAGGGGATAGGTACAATATAATTTCAGCAGTCACAATATTATGGTTTATAATTTATCTACAGAAAATAATGAATTGAAAAATATGACAAGTACATATTCCCCTTTGAGAGGTGGTTGGTGGCTGATTGATAAATCTAATCTTTTCTTTAGAAGTGAAATGCATCCCTCCAGTATCTTCAGTATAGTGAGTGAAAATCATATAATTAAATAGAATTCAGTGTCAGTCTTGATGCTTGATGTCACATATATTTGATATTACATATATTTTCCTTGATTTATCCATTTGATAAATAGAATCGGTTTCAGCAGTCAAAATCACTGAATACAAATAGAGCGTTTTCATATGATAATAATATCCATGAAATTTCTTCACTGCTGCATTGATTTTGGAAAATATTATGCTATGAAAGTGTTGATTTTTAGCATAGGTCTACGGGACAACGTTTTAAGACATGCAGCAGTGCAAGCTACGTGTGATATTGTATGTTCTAAAAATAAATAACTCTTTTGTGAATCTCGCAGTGAATTCATAGAGGAGATTCAACTGATCAGTGAGCTGTCAGTGTTACAGAGCTGAACATCCCATTATACATAACTAGTACTGTTAATTGCTTGATTCACAGGAGAATATTGGAATAAAAGTGAGTAACGTGTTGGAATCGTTGAACATTATTTCAAATTAGCCTGATGATTAATTAGCCTTTATCATTAAAAAAATGTAACTAATGAGTTAGCAGTAAGTTAATGATAACGATAACAGCTCATTGGTTTTGATAGTCAAGAGTATTGACAGTTTGAAAAATTGACTATCGTCTATTGCCAAATTGAAATGAACCCGTATAATACTATACGATTTAAATTCATTTATTTAGGCCTACACTACAGTAGAACTCCTCATATCCGGCCTCGGTTTTACCGGTCCTCGGTTTATCCGGCCACTTCTCGGAAGCCTATATCCTAGACTATGCCAAAACAATGGAAAAGAAAGTTCAGCAGAAAATTACGGACTATTTTAAGACCTAATCGTCTACAAAGCCTTATTGTGAGTAATTTTTACCTCCATATTCATCTATGTTATCTGAATTCATAATATTTTTATGTTAATTACCTACTTATAACCACTTTTCCCTGTACTGTAATAAATTTTCTATTTGTTTTACAATCATGCGTATTTTTCTATAAAATAATCCTAGAAGAGATTTAAACACTACTTTTGACTACATTATTAATTACACATTATTATAAGGTATAAATTATTATTGTTTTATAATTGGTTGGCCAAATCGTTATCTGGCCAGGGGCTCGGTCACGTGGTGGCCGGATATGAGGAATTCTACTGTATATAAACGATATGATGCAGTGCTCGTGTTATAACGGATACAGTGTTTGTGCTATAACGGCCTCAATCTAAAATTTATTTATAAGTATCATCAATAACTTTTTGCGATGAGTCTTTATGGATATCAAGTAGGATTATTGATTTTTTTTTCAAACGAAACAGATAGTTATTAATTTCATTGCGTCCAACGAATGTCATCGATTGAACTTCATTGATATTTAATTGATTTATTGATTTCGAAATCCTCAAAGTGCTATTAATTACACTGGAAACTTCTGCAATGGCGGATGTTGACGACATAATTAAATAGCTGATGGAAATCGATGAGCACTGCTATACAGAATGGTCACTGTAGTCTAGTGGTTAAGGCACCCGATCGGCAATAGGGAGGTCCGCGGTTCGATTCCCGGCGGTGACTGATATTTTTGTACAGTAGCGTTCATCGATTTCCAACAGCTATTTAATTCTGTTGTCAATATCCACCATTGCGGAAGTCTTCAGTATAGTTAATCGCCCCTTTAGAAATTCGAAATTAATAAATCATGTTCCTTATACATGTCAGTTTGATAAATTGGCAGTTCCTTCAAAACCAACTTGTAAGATTTAATTCGTTGGTGGTTTCCTCTTCTAAGTTCAATTGAGGCCCTATTATTGTTAAGAATAGGGAACCATAATATTTTTTTTTAGTTCTAATTAATTTTCATCAAGTTCCGAATTAATTTTGATTCTAATTATTAATCTCTCCCTCTTAATATCTCCTCTCTCTCTCTCTCTCTCTCTCTCTCTCTCTCTCTCTCTCTCTCTCTCTCTCTCTCTCTCTATATAGGTTAGGTGTAAGAGAGGGACACCGTCCCTAACTTCGCCTTTTCATACAAATGTATCACCAAGCTTTTTTCTTTTTTTTCTGTATATCATATTAATATCATTTTCAGTCATAATTTCATGTTTGTATATAGTTAAACAGTTTATGTAATAAGTAACTGATACTGTTTTATGTAATAATACTTGGTGATGCCTATATATTGTATTTTATACTAGTAATTGTCCAACTATTATTTGCATGAATAAAGAAATCAATCAATCTCTTATCAAATTGCATTTTATATTATAATAACGTTGAATAATTCTTCAGTTTAGATTTGTAAAATTCATAGAACAATAATTACAATACTTATATATTTTTAACTATCGTAATCTAGAATCTAAGACTGCATATTCCTGGATTGCTTGTTCCATGACGAACTGGGTTGTTAATATTAACCTTTTATGTGAATTCAACGACTTGCAGTCAAATACTCATTAAGAATTTCTACTTATTCTTAATGAATATTTGACTGCAAATCGTTGAATTCACTTAAAAAGTTAACTATGCATATTGTAATCTACATAAATAGAGTCAATAATCTAATCTAATCTCTCTATATATATAATTGTACACTCATAAAATTCATCATTTCTCACAAACTTGGTCTCATTCTATGAAATTAATTAAAGTAATAAATAACAATTTATTACTTTCATTGCTCCTCTCAATTCTGGATTGTCCTTGTCTAAAAATAATCATCATTTTGTGGCGGCTTCTTCTTTTTCTTTTTGCTTCCAGAATTGAAATGTACAGATGTCTTAGGTGTCTTGAATATAAAGGCTACTCTGCAGTTACCGTATTTTTGGTCTCTTGCCAATGCTTCCTATCCAATCCATCTTGTGCTTTCATTCATCTCGCATCTCTTTTCTTCTTGATCTTAATTCAATGTTTTTGTCTCTCTTCATTCATCTTGGTCTCCTGCAGGGAATCCGTTCAGGATTTCGCCGTCTTTTTAAAATTTGTTGAGATTTTATTCATTTGACGTGTTTGTTTTATTTTTGTTTAATTCTAGCACTTGGATAATAAATTTGTTCAGAAATTGAATAAAGATAATATGGACGTGGTCTTCCAGTGTGAATCGATAAATGTGAGATATGCTGCTGTAATAAAATGGGAATTGGAAAGCTGTTGAATGAAATTGTCGTTGATTATGATAATAGGACAGCTATAGTCTAAAAGTAGAAAAGGTCAACTGGTGAAAGATAAAGGAGAGGAATAGGAAGAGGAAAAGGAGGAGAAGGAGAAAAATAAGAAGAAAAAGAAGCAGAAGAAAACGAGGAAGAATATTAAACAGAAGAAAAGTGAGATACCTCTTCATTTTTTATAGGAGTTGCTCCATTTTTAGGAATATCCCATCTTAATCAAACCAACAGAAATTTATCATCATTTTCTAAAATTTAAAACTTTTCTTCATCATAGTAACATACCTTCAACTTTCCTTAAATAGTTATCAGGTTTTAATAGAAATTTATTTTTATTAATTTATACCTCCCAAATTTCTTAGAATCAATCCCATCAACTATCAATTGCATGCATTGTCACCCGGTGGTTCGGACGAATCCATTTTGGACGAATCTGGAAGTTTACCTTGTTCAATAAGGTTGCTTTCAAACGGCGAGGTGGTGCTACCCGTAAGGGTTCCCCACAAATAAAATAACTATTTACCAACACCTAATTAAAAAATAATTTCATGTATTAACTTTTAAAAAAGTGAACTGAACGTCGAAATCTCAATCACCAATCAGTGCTTCTCAAAGACAACAATCAACAACTGAAAGATTTTTTTAATAAATAAATATTGGACTCACCCTAAAGTATTTCTTTAAGAAAGACCCTATTTCTCCTCTGAGATTTTCACTAGTATGTACCTGATTATGGCTCAGTTTTTGGAACTGTTTTTAGGTAGTCCACTTTTCAAATTGTTTCATTTAATTGTGTCCTATGGATTAGATTCATGTAGACCGTTCTTCAAGAGTCTCCCAACTGTATCCTGCTTATATGTGTATGAAGCTACTTTATTGCCCGGTTTCTGAGTTGTTCATTAACTTAATGGACCATTAACTCAATGCTGGAGCAATGGGTTAATGATCCATTAAACTTAATGAACAACTCAGAAACCGAGCATATAATTATGTAAAAAAGTGATATTAACCAAAATCTTGACATACACGATTATAATACAAGAACCCAAGAAGATAATCACTTGGTGAGTCACAATAGTGGTTTATTTAAACATAAACCTAGTTATATTGGTAGGAAACTCTACAACATGCTACCGCAGTTTAAAGTATTGAAAATATTGAGATATTTAAAAAACAATTGAAAAAATATTCAGTTAAAGCTTTTTATAGTGTACAAGAGTTCCTTTCACATCAAAATTAAGCCTCACCTCAACTAATTGATATAGTAATTATGGTAACTAGTGTATAAGATTGTATAAGTGTTAATCTGACTTGTCTTATACTCTTCAACTAGAGTCTCCAAGACGTAATAAACAAAACAATTTCAGATGCATTTCAGTGTAAAACTGCTCTTACATTTTGCCTTTATAAAATTTATTAATCTATTTCCCAGATCATCCCATTTTATTCTATGAATAGTCCGATTTCAGACGTACGATTTTATCCCGATTCAGTGTGAACCTAGCCTCTAATTTTTGTAATAAACTCCATCAACCTATCTCAAAAATTGTCCCACTTTGAGTTTTACGAATTCGCCAATCTTCTTCCCAAAACACCCCATTTAATTGAATTGAATTTTATTGCCAAAAACAAAATACATGTGCAAAATGAAATAACAGTATAGATAATAATACACAAATACAATAAAAATAAATAAAATCACGTTTCTTAACATCATTATCAAATACAAAATTTTTTTTCTCTTTTTCTTTTCTCTTTTTGGCACTGCCAACATAAGAAACCTTGTGTGTTGGCAGTGAGTTGTAGTACATATTCATATTCACTTCTCATCAATTACAAAACATTTAGAATTGACAATAATTAAGAATTTTCACATGGATTAGAAAATTAAAAATATACATTTGTTAACACTACGAAAGAAAGAAACCCAACAAAAGTAAAGTGAAACAAATTGAGTGAATAGTCCAATTATTCCAGACGTACGATTTTATCCCGATCAGTGTGAACCTGTCCTTATACTTTGACAATTCACGAATTTACCAATCTATTTCCCAAATCATCCCATTTGATTGTGCAAATAGTCCGATGACAGACGTACGAATTTATCCCGATTCAGTGTGAACCCGGCCTCATATTTTGGCACCGTAAATCCCCAATTTATTTCGTAGATCATCCCACTTGATTGAGTGAATAGTCCGATGTCAGACAAACGATTTTCCCCGCGGGATGCGTCAAGTTGACGGATGAACGCCGCAGAACCACCGCAGACCCGCCGCGTACGCACAGTGTGGTTATGTAATGCTTATATAACGCGAAGGAATTCTGCTTTTTAGAGTGCAGGGGCACTTCCAAGTCGAACTCACAGTTCAATTCATTGATTCCGGTGTTACCTAGTTTTGTGACGTGTGTCTTTCCCTATATTTAATAGGCTTCTAGTGCTTGCGGGAACCAGGAAAAAGGTATAGCAAGGTCAGTAAAAGTTCTAGTGAAATTTCTCGTAAAATTAATTCCAAGTTCAATCAGTCAACTTGGACTAGATCAGCAGGTCTCTAGAACAAGTGCTCTTCAGCTCGATGAGCGTTCACTCTTGAACTTAATTCTCGTGAATTAGAGGAAGCTGGACACGCAAATCAAGTACGTTCAGTACTTAATAAGTTATGTGGAGTAGTACAACATCATTTATTTCCTTTCCACAAATTGGATTATATAATGTAACTGAATTTCATTGATTTAAATGTATTAAAATTTCCTTCTCAATACGTTTTTCGTGGGATCTACTCCTGTAACTGAAATTGAGTAGTTCAAATGTATCGAGCTACTCTTTAATACGATTTTGGCAGCAACCCTCTTGTAACTGAAATTAATATATTATCGAATTATCGATATATTTAATTATAATTGAATATATCGAGCTCCTCTTCGATACGTTTTGGTGGTATATTTTCTTTTCTTGGATAATTTTATGTGTTATTATATACTAAGCAAGGATACTTTTCAATGGATCCGCTTTGAGTTCAAGATAACTTCAACAATAAATGTATTATATGGCTTGTGAAATTGATGAGTAATTGAGAATATAATACGTTTAATTATTTTATAGACTACTAATATAAAATGAATTTAACCCGTAACCTGTTGAGGCACTTCTTATGCTCTTGTAATATAACTGCTATTATAATTTCGTATTAAAATTCTATTACAATTTACTTTTTCTCTGGATTCCCTACATTTGATACGTTAATTTCAATTTGGTATTTGTAGAGGCTTTGCAGTTTATTTTTTAGAGAATTTGACATATGTTGTGAGACCGGATTCCCCATAAATTATGTCTCCTTATTTTTATTTTTATTTATTGAGGATGAAGCCTACATGGGTCTGAGACTTGAGCGTCTCATACTGATGATTAATTGGATCAACTGTTTTAGGTGGGTTCCGAACCTGTTCGCTTCTCTTTTTCATGTTCTTTCCCTATTTGCGGGGATTACCGAAAATATTACTCTTCGGCAGAGTAATTTATGATATTTAATACAATACGTTCTCTTCACTTTTTATGTTAAATGTTTTTTATTTGGAGCTTATTGGGATAATAAATTAATATTATTATATTAATAATATTAAAAATTCAATAATAATAATAATAATAATAATAATAATAATAATAATAATAATAATAATAATAATAATGAAAATAATGATAATGATGATATCAATGGTTGCAAAAGTTACATTGACAAATGACTGGGAAAAATTTTCTATATATTAATAGTCTAAATGATCCTATAATACACTTTTATAATTTATTTATTTATTGTGACAAAATTACGATGGATATGAAGAAGCAACAGACTCACGTCCTAAATTGCTCTCTTCACAAATTTTGAATAATATGTTACATTGTCCAAAATATTGAGGTTAACACCGACTGAAAATTTAGATTTGCTAAAAAACTTCACTTGAAAAATAAATATTATTTTAATAAAATTAACTATAATCATGATAACTATTAATCTATTCACGTAAAAAATATAAATATAATTTTGATTTTTCAGTTGAAAATTTGTAGAGGAAGCAGTTATAGCCTTTCGCAAGCCTTTGCTTAATTGTGTTTCTGAATTGTGAGCTATAAAAAAATAATATAATTATTATGTAATAATTATTCATTAATTAATTGATTTAATTATTATTAATTTATATAATATAATAATTAAAAATAATATAATTTATGGATTAAAAGTTTAACCACATTCTATTACGAACAAAATGGATTTATTCTATGTGAAATCAACTTAAATGAGTCTGAAAATACCCAGATATTATTCTCATCAAGTCTGTATCAGAATCTCAGTTTAATTCAACAATATTATTTCTTTTTAGATTAAAAAAAAAAATTACAAGAAATAATTTATTATTGAAAAAATTTTTTAGTTCACCAAGCTGACGTGGAATCTCTTTAACGTTACTCTATTACAGCTTAATATAACTTTCTTTATCTATATTCTTTTCACGTAAACTAACAACTAACCACTAGTAACTTACAACGAATATAGTGCTTGCTTCAATGGGCTTAATTAAGCCTTGAGGTAATTGTCAATGATTCAATCAACTCTTCTTGTAATCGTTCTATAGGTTCGCAAATTTATATTTCCATTGACCTACAGAATAGAATTTATTTTAAAGCGGCATCTACAGTTGAGTTATGTAACCTATTTATTGGTTTCGATGCACTTGGAGCTCTTCTGCACTATATCTATATATAAACTATATAGAACAACTAACTAGTTTACTATTAATACAAACTACTTTCCATTTAAGGAGAAATACATGTTCAAGCAATAAGATTGGATTGGAGTGTATTATTAATAAAATTATAATTGGATCATTCTGCTACAGTTTGACTATTAATTATTATTGAAAGAATATAATTAACATTATATGGCAGGTTATTTTTTTTTGGGAGGATGAAGCCCACATAGGTTTGAGACCTGTGCGTGGGTAATGAGTTGGATGATGGTGAGTGATATGAGCTGGACCTACAGTTTTAGGTGGGTTCCGAACCACCGGGAAGTGATTTTACTACAGTGTCTTTTTTGGTGACCAAGAAATCGATCACCCTCACAAAGAGTGCTCAGGAGAACGCAACTATCTCCAACTGATTGAACAGAACCTGCTACGGCACTCGGCTATCACTTCCCGTGCATCCAATGAGAGTTAAATATACAAAATTATTGATATTATATAACAGATTTCATAATCTGGTTGGGATCAAACAAGTAGACTCTCGAAGATGCGTTGGTTAGGTAATGAATACTATATTTGAGAACTTTATATAATAAACAGATACTGGCTGTTATCTGTTGACGATACTATAACATAGGAGTGTAAGAGATAAAGAATGAAGAGGAGAATGTTGACAGAGAAGGAGGGGGATAAGAAGGAGAAGGAGAAGAAGAAGAAAAAGATGGAGGAAGACAAGAAGAAGAGGGAGCAGGAGGAGGAGGATGATGATGTGGAGGAGAAAAACGATGATGATGATGAGGAGGAGGAGGAGGAGGAGGAGGAGAAGGGTGTGCTGGAGGAGGAAGAAGAGAAGAAGAAAAGAAGAAGAAGAAGAAGAAGAAAAAGAAGAAGAAAAAGAAGTAGAAGAAAGAGAAAAATATGAAAAATTTGAAGGAAGACATAAAGAAGTTGGAGAAGGAGGAGGAGGAGAAGGAGAAGAAGAAGAAAAAGAAAAAAAAGAAAAGTTGGAGGAAGACAAGAAGAAGATTGAGCAGAAGGAGGAGAAAAAGGAGGAAAGATGAAGGAGGAGGGTGAGAAGGAGGAGGGTGAGGAGGAGGAGGGGCTGTTGGAGGAGGAATAAGAGAAGAAGAAGAAGAAAAAGAAGAAGAAGGGAAGGAGAAAAAGTTGGAGGAGGACAAGAAGAAGATGAAGCAGGAGGAGTAGGAGAAAAAGAAGGAGGATGAGGAGAAGAAGGAAGAGGAGGAGGAAGAAGAAGAAGGAAAAAGAAGAAGAATAAGAAGAAGGAGGAGGAAAAAAGAGTATTGAATTAAATGATAGCCATAAGCCGTAGCAGGTATCTGTTCAATCAGATAGAGATAAGCTATGAACTCCTGGGCCCTCTTTGTAAAGGTGACCGATTGGATTGGCCAGCAAAAATGACTCTGCAGCTGACTCTGTAAATCACTTCCCGATGGTTCGGAACACACCTGAAACTGTAGGTCCAACTCATCAATAACCATCATATAATTCATTACCCACGCACAGGTATCGGACCTATGCGGGCTTCATACTAAAAAAATAAAAATAATAAATGTAGATAGGTTATTACTCGTTCTAGGAATTTAAATTCAATTGAATCGGTCAACCTGCTAGTATTTTATAAGTGATTAGATTGGAATATTTCACAGAAAGTTATTAATAATTAAATGCTTCAAGTCTGTGGTGAAATAAATTATCAACCTTTTATGAGAAGTATTCAAATATATCAATAGCTCTAAAGTTAAAGTAAGTGAACCCAAATAAATTTTGACTCAATAGCAGGCAGATAAAGTGAAACCGGTCTTTTTATCTGATTTTAACCATAGGCCTACATGCTTCACCACTTACTTAATGTTGACTTGTTTTATATTTGGGTGCTTCCATTTTGATCTTTGATTTCTCAGAAAAATATTCAGGTTCTCCTTGAAATTCATTGTTTTAATAAGATTATAATCATTAATAGCCGATCATGATTCCATTGCCTGGAGCATAAGATAGTCTTGCCGAAATTTCTCAAAATTTTTGAGAAGGTTTTCGCCTATTACTTTTAATTTATCTACTTTTTTGTGCTAGTTAGAGACGAGCACTCGACTATTGATGCTTTTCTTTCTCTATCTCTTTCTATTACCACCTTAAATAATATTTCCTTCTCTTTTTCCTTTTATTCTTCTTCCACACCTGTTTTTCAACCTTCCTCGACACTTCCTCTTTTATTTCTCTCTTTTTTTTCTACATGCTGTTCTACTTCTCTGTGCAGTACCACCATATCGACATCATCCTCCCCCTCACCATCACTACCTCCTCCACCACCATCTTCTTGATCAGTTCCTCCTCATCCATCTACTCCTTCTCCTCCAACTCCTTCTCCTCCCCCCCATCCATCTGCTGCACCCTATTTACTCCTCATTCAACACCTTCTCCTCCTCCCCTTTACGATGCCTTTCCTTCTCCTCCTCCTGCTTCTCCTCCTACTCCTTCTCTCACTTCTCCTCATCTTATTCCTCCTCCTTCTACTCCTCCTACTCTTCCTTCTCCTCATCCTCCTCCTCCTCCTCAATCTCCTCATCCTCCTCCTCCTTCCCCTACTACTCCTCAACCAAATTCTTGTCCACTTCCTACAGCTCTATCTACTCCTCCTCCTACTCCTCCTCCTACTCCTCCTCCTACTCCTCCTCCTACTCCTCCTCCTACTCCTCCTCCTACTCCTCCTCCTAATACTCCTCTTACTTCTCCTCCTACTCATCCTCCTACTCTTCCTCCACCATCTGCTGCACCCTATCTACTCCTCATTCACTAACATTCTCCTCCTCCCCTTCATGATATCTTTCCTCCTCCTCCTCCTCCTCCTCCTCCTCCTCCTCCTCCTCCTCCTCCTCCTCCTCCTCCTACTCCTTCTCTCACTCCTCCATCTTTCACTCCTCCTCCTCATCCACCTCCTCCTTCACCCCACCTCCTCAATATCCTCCTTCTTCTCTACCTCCTCTACTGGTTAAGTGTCAAGAATGGACGAATCCTTGTCCAAACTTCGCCATTTCATGTAATTGCATCACTTAGATTGTCATTACTGTAATTAATATCATTCAAATGAGATCATTGTACATAATTCTTTGCACTATGAAAATAGTATTTTCTGAGTTCACTACTGTATATGTGATGTTGATAGTTTTGATTTTAACCATTCATATTCTAATTTGTAAATTTACATGAATAAAGAAATCTAATCTAATCTAATCTAATCTAATCTAATTACTTCTCATCCTCGTCCTCCTCCTCCTTCTCTTCCTACTCCCCCTCTCACCCCTCCTCCTTCTCCTCCTCTTCTATCTTCTCCTAGTACAACTCCTCAACCATATTCTTGTACACTTCCAACTCCTCTATCTACTCCTCTTCCTACTCCTCCTCCTCCTCCTCCATCACCTGCACCCTATCTACTCCTCAATCACCACCTTCTCCACCAACCCCTCATCATCCCCTTCCTCCTTATTTTCACACTAGTACTACTTTTCCAACACCTCCTCATCCACCTCATCCTCCTCAACCATCTTCTTCATCAACCCACCTCCTCAATCTCCTTCTTCCCTACCTCCTCCTACTACTTCTCATCTTCCTACTCATCCTTCTCAGTCGCCTCCTCGTCCTCGTCCTCCTCCTTTTCTTCTTTTTCTCCTTTAACCTTCTCTACCTTCTTTCCATCCTCCTCCTTCTTCGCTTCCTTCTCCAAAACCACCTTCTCTATCTCCTTCACAACCACCTCCTCCTATATCTACTCCGCCTACACTTCTACCTGCTCCTCATCCTCCTTCTCATCCTCCTTCTCCTCCTCCCACATCACTAACCACTTCTCCTCCTCCTCCTCTTTCTCCTCCTCCTCCTCCTCCTTCTCCTTCTCCTCCTCCTCCTACTCTCTCACACCTTCTCTTTCTCCTCCACCTCCAACACGTCTACTTTCTCCTACTCCTCCACGCATCATCTTTCTCCTCTTCCTCCTAATCCAACCTCTCGCTCTTCCACCCTCTCATTTACTCCTCCATCTCCTCCAACCACTCCTCCTACTCATCCTTCTCCTTCTCCACCATCTCATTCCTCCAACTCTTCATCCTACTCCTCCCACCGCTCTTCATACTCCTCCTTCTCCTCATCCTCTTCCCTCTCTTGCCCCTTCGCCATCACTTTCTCCAACCAATCACCACCATCACCTTCTTCTTCCTTCTTTTAGTATAATTATCATTATCAGCATCATACTCATCTTCTCCTTCTTCTTATTCTCTTTTTCGTCTTATTCTCCTTATTCTCTTTTTCTTCTTCTTATTCTCCTTTTCTTTTTCTTATTCTCCTTTTCTTCTTTTTTATTATTCTATTTCTTCCTCTGTTTCGCGAGAGTCACACCGCAAAAGTAGAGTAGCTGAATTAGTAGAATACAAGACAAATGATAGAAAATATAATATAATCCCGCCACTGTTACGTAACAGGACTTAGTTATCTAGCCGGTTGTTACGTAACGAACATCCATCTCTCGACTTTTCGTTTTATTATCTATTTGTTCGTTATTAAAGCTGCTCAAATACTGTAATTTGAATAATGCAACAATTACGATTGGAGTTTCCTCTGCCATCAAAATCGTTCCTGTAGTGTCATCATCAAACGGGTTATCATTTTATTTCACAAAGATCTTCTGATGATAGACTTATGTATCTATATGGTATGTATGAATCGATATAAAATAAATAATCAACACTGTATTGTGTAATTTTCCGTGGTAAGTACATTTTATAATACATTTATATTCCATTAATACACTTTATACTCGGAACTGTCACTGTATTCCATTGGAATTAATATAGAAAGTAATTTACATGACATTAATGTCTTTAATTCTTCGATTTAAAAAAAAATTAAATTCTTTTAATCTCACCTGTTTGATTGAAACTCAATTTCATGGTTCATGAGAGGTTTAAAAACGTATCTTACTAAAAACAAAAATTAATCTCTTTGAAATCTCTCAGAACATTTTTCGAATCTATTACAGCCTATTGTGATCCTTTTAAATAGATAAATTTATATATTTATAGTGATCCACGAGAAATAAAAATGATTTCAATTATCTGATGCATAAAACTTGATTCCACAACCACATAATTATCTTAATTCAGAATTTAAATAAAATCTGAATTATTCCACTTAAAAATACACAATTTACATACTATATACTCTGTCAAAATTGACACTCCTACTACAACAAGTATAGGAAGTTGATAAGCTTATAAATATATAACAAAGAATAATATAGATTCAAGAATGCCTGTCCCCAGTGGATTTTTATACTCTACAACAAATAATTGTCAAAGGGAGTATCAAAACATCTAATAACAAAACTGATTTTCACTCACTTATACTGGAGATACTATCTCTAGTATAAGTGAATGAAAATCATATATTAAATAGAAATACAGTGTCAGTATTGATATTAGATTGTGAAGCTGATGAAACTTCTCTTTAGAAGTGAATTCATCCCTCCAGTATCTCCAGCATAAGTAAGTGAAAATCATATATTAAATAGAAATACAGTGTCAGTTTTGATATTAGATTGTTCATCAAAGATTTCGTCATAGAAAACATCACATATATTATCACAAAACATGTAATTTATTACTATTATCTGAGTTGATGGAGAGTAACGAGCAAAATAATTGCTCATAATAATTGCTTACATCCATTATCATGGTAATAGCCATTTGTCTGTCGATTCTTTTCAAAATACCTGGTAATATTGGGATGTCAAGCCTATTACCAAGTATTAGCGGTCTGTAATTTACATAAGTATATTAACACTAGATGAATGTTATTAATTTATCTATGGCAAGTTATTACAAAAAAATGGTATAAAGTTCTTTGCTTTCTTAATGAGCGAATTTGTTTCCTTCCTAATGAATTTTAATAGTTATTTATGTATTAAGAGCGTGAAGCGCGACTTTATCGCTCGAGCCAAAACATTTACTGCGCAACGCATAGCGGAGCGCAGTAATTTTGCGAGAGCGATAAAGAAGCTTCACGCGCGAATTGCATACAATATTTTTCCTACAACTGAAGTTCTGGATTTCAACACAATAAAAGCTTGTAGTTTGTAACATCAGAGACCGTGCGCGGATTTGGTTAGCGTTGCCATTGTTGAGGTTATGTGAATTTCATGGATTCTGTAATACACCAATGGGAAGACATCAAAATCAAAACAGAAGCGTAAAGAAAACAGCTGGCGAGCGTAAAGTACTCTACCGCTTGCGGAGCAGTAAAGAGGTATTTTACAATTAGTTTCCAGTACGTAAAGAACTACTTTACGAGCAGTTGTAGGAAAAATTATCTATTAAATTTTCTTTATAGTGGCGAAGGTTATATTGTGGAGGATATCCATAACGAATAATAAAACTTGAAGTTGTCACAACCACATTTATTGAATACAGTGAGATACTAGTTTCGGTTGTTACACCATTATCAATCTCAAAAAACCTAAAACTAAAGTACAGAGTGCAGAGTAGTTATAAGCTACTCTGTACTTTAGTTTTAGTTTGTTTGAGATTGATAATGGTATAACAACCGAAACTAGTATCTCACTGTATTCAATAAATGTGGTTGTGACAACTTCAAGTCTTGTTATTCATTATTTATAAAACTATGAAATTCGAGTACTGCCTACATTTAAGTGTTCTAAAAAGATGATTTATATTATATGCATGCTTTTACATTCAAAATTTACTTTTTTTCAACTGATCTCTGTTCACACAGAACTCTAGTAGAATAAAGCTTTAGAAAGAATATTGCCACTATGCCTCCTTGTACGACTATGCCTTCCAGCTTCCTTTGAACGTGACTTTTATAAAACCTTCCCCTTTTGAAATACTCACGCCCCTACAAAAAAATTCTTCAAACTGCCTAGCAGCTAGCAGAGCAAGGACATTGTTGAGATCAGACATTGAGATGGAGTAAGTTGTTGTGTTTTTAGGGAATGTGTTGTGTTGTGTATTGTAGGAGTCGTATGAAATAAATTATAGGTTTGGATCTGATATTTCACTGTCAATAACAATATTATCGTACACGTGTTTAGTGTAGAGTATTTAGGACACGCCAGATCTTTGTTTAGTTCGTTTTATCGCGAAGTTTTTGAAAAGATATTGGAGCCTGGGTCAACTTTAAACACATAATCTGGCAACATTAGGTTTTCTTCATTCATTTTTCTATAAATACATTTTTTAGGTAATTTTGAGCATGAATATAATATTTTATCAACATCCATTGCCGACGGAATGCTATTACATAATCATCTGCATATTAATTCATGTTACTAATACTGTTTTAGGTGGGCTCCAAACCCGTTCGCTTCTCATTTTCTTGTACTTCCCCTATTTGCGAGGATTACCGCAAATATTAGGCTACTCTTCTGGAAAGTAATTTATGTTATTTAATACAATACGTTCTCTTCACTTTTTATGTTGAATGTTTTTTATTTGGAACTTTTTGGGATAATAACTTAATTATCATATTAATAATATTGAAAATTCAATAATAATAATAATAAAATTATAATAAGAATAATATAACTTTTAGATTACAGTACTTTTATTCTCTAAATTTTTAATTGATTGTACAATAGAATTATTTTAGAAACAATATTTTACTGTGTCCGAATAATGATTGCATAAGCACTGTTTTTAAATTTGGTAAAATATGCATGAAGCATAACTATTTATAACATTTATTTACTTTCTAATATAGAATCTGACACTGTATCTCTATTTAAACTATGATTTTTACTCTCTTAGATTGGATTATTCATCAAGTATTTCGACATGGAAAACACCACAAACAATAATTATTTTTGGAAAGTGATAGCCTTGAGCCGTAGAAGATATCTGTTCAATCACACAGAGATAAGCTGCGTTCTCGTAGGACCTGTTTGTAACGGTGACCGATTAGATTGGCCAGCAAAAAGACACTGTTCTCTGCTGTAAAATCACTTCCCGGTGGTTCGGAACCCACCTAAAACTGTAGGTCCTACTCATCAATCACCATCATCCAACTCATTACCCACGCACAGGTCCAAGACATATGTGGGCTTCATCCTCAAAAAAAATTATCTAATATCAAAACTGACACTGTATTTCTATTTTAATCATGATTTTTAATTTCTTGAACTCTAGAAATGCATTTCGCTACTAAAGAGAAGCTTCATCAGCCTTTATTTACTTATATTAACAGCTTGCATTCAGATGTATTCTATGACAAATGCTGACTAGTAATTAGTGTTGGAAACAATACTTTCTAGGGCTGTGGCTGGAAAGTACCCCTTTAAAAAAATACATAAATAACAAAAAAAACTTTACCATAAGAGAGGAAAAACAAATAAAATATTGAACGATTCACTAAAAAATGGAGCTTCACTCTGATAATACTTGAGTAGCGAGCTGAATAATTGGGTCAATTCATTAATTGACCAAATAATGTCTATCGGTTATTAGCTTATTACTTCATTATCGTTAAGACCTTGTCCTAGTCTCTTGAATAAACATCACAAACTTGTTATCTTCATTAGGGTATAATGTCAATTATTTTTGCGAAAAAGCCATTCTTTTCATTGAGGAAGGATATAAGGAAATGTTATATAGAGTCCATGAAATTTAATGTAGCTAAAAATGATTTAGCATTATCATCGCTAAAAATAGTTCTATTTTTCAATAAAAAGAATATTAATGGTAATAATAATACTACCACTACTACTACTACTACTACTAATAATAATAATAATTATAATAATAATAATAACAATAATAATAATGAAAATAATAATAATAATAATAAACGTATGGCTTTTATTGCTGGGCAGTACCATTAGGGTAGTTCCACCTCGCCGTTTGAGCCATGTTATGGGGAACATGGTGTAAGTTACCTATTCCTTATATATGCATGACATTTTTTTTATTTCAACGGAAAAGGAACTCAAAGTTAAATGTGCGAGTGACATTTTCATCTTACTAATGTAGTCGACCAGAGTTTGAGACTTGTACGTTGGTAATGAGGTGGTTCTCCATGTCCATCCCTTTGAAATACTACACATGGTATGAAATATTACATAACTGTCTATCTATGTATTTCTCTCTCGATACTTAATAAACATCACTTTTTGTATATCATACTATTATATACTGTTGTATATTATTTTATTCAATAGATTAAATTTATTCAATTTTATAATCACGCTCATAGACATTTTGCTCCAATCCCACATTACACCTTGAGAACAAACAATGTTTACTGCATTCCCAGATTTAACAATTCATATGGGAAAAGATCATTTTTTTTTTTTTAGATTACGTCTTGGAGACTCCAGTTAAGGAGTATAAGACAAGTCAGATCAACAATATTATACACTAGATACCATAATTACTTCAATTAGTTGAGGTGAGGCTTAATTTTGATGTGAAAGGAACTCTTGTACACTATAAAAAGCTTTATCAACTAAATATTTCTTCAATTGTTTTTTAAATATTTCTATATTTTCAAGACTCTTCAAAAACTGCGGTAGCTTGTTGTAGAATTTCCTACCAATATAACTAGGTTTTTGTTTGAATAAGCTACTATTGTGACTCACCAAGTGATAATCTCCTCGGCTTCTTGTATTATAATCATGTACATCAAGATTTTGGTTAATATCATTCGTTTTTACATATAAAGTAGCTTCATACACATATAAGCAGGGTACAGTTAGGAGACCAAGTCTCTTGAACAACGGCCTACATGAATCTAATCTATTTACTCTTTCTATACACCTAACCGCTTTCTTTTGGATCTTAAACACCCTATCAAGATTTTGTTTTGATGAATTACCCCATACTAAGATAGCATACCTAATATGTGACAGTAAGAGCCCATGGTAAGCTGTAAAAAGTAACTTTTTGTCATTCAATCATTAAATCATTGAGATATCTCCTTCCCAAACTATTCAATAGCTTACCAATTAATATTCATGCTTATACCAAGGAAGACGTTTTTCATTACATCATTAGACATACTATACAAAATTAGTAAATCTATATTTCTAACTATATTTGTTAAATCATATTGAATTCCGAATTTTATCACATCCTTAAAGCTTTTTTTATCTTTTTGATTTATTACATTTACTCTAGCACATGGAAATTGCTACTTTTATTTTGTTACGATTTTTAATTCACTATTCTAACTAAACATTATGATGCAACTATACTTATTATTCACATTTTTTTACATCAGTTGATTTTGGACATATCTTTCCTCCATAAATGGATATTCATGCAATAGATAACTTATTCACAATAATCTAAATTAATTTGAATAGTAATTGCATTTCAGTTTACCATTACGAGTAAACATTATGATGCAACAAAGGTGACTTTCCACATCAGAATTGGAAAAAATCTTTCTAGAAGTTTCTTGATCCTTGAAGGCAGTTGATCAAATAAATAGTTTTAAAAATAAGTTTCGAGATAGAAAAAAGACATACTACTGGCTCTTACAATAAATACGGTAACTGGATACATTTAGCGACAATCTCATACAATGTAAACTATATTTATAGGATTGACCCTAAATTGTAAAAAACACCGTTTAAAATTCTAAAGATTTAGAAAATTTCCGTTCCAACCGTAAATTTATGCGATTACCATTCAATTTTTACAAGATTTTTGTAGTTTGTATAAACTGATGATGCAACTAAATATTCTTAGAACATCAGAATTGAATTTTAAATAGGTTTGGCATGAAATCAAATCAATTCTTGACAATGTCACAGCTTCTGATAAAAAGTTACAGCTAGTTTTATAATGAAATCAAGCAGTGAACATGAATAATTCATGTATTTTGTGCCAATAACAAACCTCGTACAAACAACTGAACAACAAGAAGCAGTGTTAATAGTTTGTATTTTTTTCAACCTTTTTCCGTTAGTAAATTCCCGCTTTGAAATAAGTTAAACCCATGTTTTGTTTAACAAATTCTGCATTTGTAGGGGTACCGTAATGAATGTATATGTGAACTTATATGTAAACAAGTGTCTTTATGAACAGACTCTTGGTCAGTTCTTCTTTCTCTTTCTCACAGTCTCATTCACTCACTCCCATTCTCTCTCGCTCCATCTCTTTATCCACCTATCACTATATTTCTCTCTTATTTTTCTCTCTCCTTCTATCTTATTCTAATCTATCTATTCACCTACTTACTCCTTCTGCGATAATTTCTCCATCATTCCTTCTTCACACACTCTTTCTTAATCCTTTCCCTCTGTTCATTCCCATCTTTCTCTGACTATCATCTCCCTCTCACATTTCTTACACACTCTTTCACTCGGACACTGTCTCTTTCTCTCTGCACCAGACCTATCCTTTACAACCAAAGTACTCTTTAAGATTCTCTTTCATTTCAACTTCTCTTTCACCGACAATTTCACTCACTACCAAACTGCACTCATAGCTCGTCAATACTTTATTTTTCTTCTACTCTTCTTCATCTTCTTCTTCTACTCCTTCTCCTCCTCCTTCTCCTCCTTCTCCTCCTTCTCCTCCTTCTCCTCCTTCTCCTCCTCCTCCTTCTCCTCCTTCTCCTCCTTCTCCTCCTTCTCCTCCTCCTACTCCTGCTACTCCTTCTACTCCTTCTACTCCTTCTCCTCCTCCTCCTCCTTCTCCTCCTTCTCCTCCTTCTACTCCTTCTACTCCTGCTACTCCTTCTCCTCCTTCTCCTCCTTCTACTCCTTCTCCTCCTTCTCCTCCTTCTCCTCCTTCTCCTCCTTCTCCTCCTTCTCCTCCTTCTCCTCCTTCTCCACCTTCTCCTCCTTCTCCTCCTTCTCCTCCTTCTCCTCCTTCTCCTCCTTCTCCTCCTTCTCCTCCTTCTCCTCCTTAACCTCCTTCTCCTCCTTCTCCTCCTCCTACTCCTGCTACTCCTTCTACTCCTCCTCCTCCTCCTTCTCCTCCTTCTCCTCCTTCTACTCCTTCTACTCCTGCTACTCCTTCTCCTCCTTCTCCTCCTTCTCCTCCTTCTACTCCTTTTACTTCTTCTCCTCCTTCTTCTCCTTCTTCTCATTCTACTCCTTCTCCTCCTTCTCCTCCTTCTCCTCCTTCTCCTCCTTCTCCTCCTTCTACTCCTGCTACTCCTCCTCCTTCTACTCCTGCTACTCCTTCTCCTCCTTCTCCTCCTTCTCCTCCTTCTCCTCCTTCTCCTCCTTCTCCTCCTTCTCCTCCTGCTACTCCTTCTCCTCCATCTCCTCCTTCTACTCCTTCTACTCCTTCTTCTCCTTCTTCTCCTTCTTCTCATTCTCCTCCTTCTCCTCCTTCTCCTCCTTCACCTCCTTCACCTCCTTCTCCTCGTCATCCTTCTTCCCCTTCTCCTCCTACTCCTCCTCCTCATCCTTCTTCTCCTTCTACTCCTTCTCCTCCTTGTCCTCCTACTCAACCTACTCCTCCTACTCCTTCATCACCTCCTCTTCCTCCTAATCATCGTCGTCCTTCAACACCTCCTCCTCTTACTCTTCCTTTTTTCTTTTTTTCTTCTTTCCTCCATCGTCTTCTTCTTATTTTCCTTCTCCTCCTCTGCCATTTCCTTGTCTCTCTCTTGTCCTTCCTCCCAGTCATGCTCCGCTGTCTCTTTATCCTATTTTCCAATCCTAATTTATTATCCTCTTTCACTCATCTGCTTCCTTCTTCTTTTCCTTCTCTTACTTCTAATTCAATATCTCACTTTCTCTCCTGTCTCTCCACGATTCTTCATCCTCCTCATTCATCAGAACCCTCCTTTCTTCTTATTTTTCTCTATCTTTGTCACTCATCAGACTCGCCCCCCCCCCCCGCCCTATTCACAGGCATCATTCACCTTCCTCTAACTGCATTACAGAAACAAACAATCCGTTAACATGGTATATTAATCGAAAAGTCACGCACTATATATAGCGTCAAGATAACCTTATGAATATATCAGAGTCCTTATAAAAAAATACAACAATAAACAAAACAAACTGCAATAAATAACAGTGACTGAACAACAACTATGAATATATATCTATATATTAGTCGATATGAGAAAAAAACAGAAGAAACTGCAGTAGATAACAGTGTTATCTCAACGCCTACTATGAATGTATAACTATATTTATATAAGTCGTTATGAAAAAAAAAACAGTTCAAACTGCAATAAATAACAGTGTGTTAATTCAACGGCGACTGGGTCAGATTACGTATCTGTTTACAAACTTAAGTCAAATCGAATAAGAGCAAAACAATATGTCTTTCTCTTTTTAAAAGCCGCACTGATAAACAAGGCGCTCAACAAGCGATCTGCTTCATTCGATTGGGAATCTTCTTAGCGAGTGGTGACTCAATTTTACGGGACTCGAATTCAAATTTAACGGGTTTTTCTGTTTAGTTTCACGTGTTTCGAGTTTATGTGACAGTTTAGACATCGTAATAACGAGTTTAACATGCCATAATTGTGTTTACATCGATAAAAAAGTTATCAATTCTACGAGAGTCGAGTTAAAATTTAACGGTTATTATTAGCTTCACGGGACATGAGTTTATGTGACATCCCAATATTGTGTTCCCATCGATAAAAAGTTATTAATTTTACTAGACTCAAATTCTTTCAGGCTAATTCTCGACGGTTCCTTTAATTAACTTTCCCATGTTTTAGTTTTATGTGACTCTTATTATCCTTATATTGTGTTTTCATTAAAGTTTTCATCAATATGTTAATCGCTAGTGTTGACAGTCGATGATGATTAGGTGATGAAAACGTGGAAGAGCTGAAATTTAATTGAAAAATTATAGCTGAAAATCGTGTTTTAAGCTTGATTTCCGTATGTTGTGTTTGAACTTGAAGTGTACGTTTTCTCGCTGCAGGTGGAGTGAAAATTTTGTTAGTTGTAGTTTGGGAAACATTGGAAAAGTGTAGATGTGAATGTTGTTATAGATGTGAGAAGTTTTTTTTATATTGAAAGACTTTGAGTAGTGCGGATATTATGAAACAAAATTGAGAATACTACCTTTTTACTGAAATAGGTAAGTAGCATAAAATAAAAAAATTTATCAATCAATCAATAACATAATAATTACAAAACCCTTACAGTTAATAAATACAGAATATGTTATATCAATAATTCACCTTTATAAAACCTACTATAAAAACTATGTGTTGGGGTATATGAGTCGGTTAATATTAAAATAATATAATAATCAAAACGTTACAAAACTTTCAAAACAAAATTCAAGTATATGAAATATAATCTTGAATAATTTCATTGTTGTTGCGCCTAAGTGTTCTCAAAGGTTATTGAGACACTTAAAATATCGTAGATATCAACTAACTAGTATACTGGTATACTGTGAAATCTTGTTTGTAGCTTCGAAGTTTGTGATTTTCTGGTCGGTTTCACTTTTTTTGATTTTAATTTTTTTGTGTCCTCCCTATCTCTACTCTGTTTATTATTCTTCCAATTAATATAATTTAATTTGAAATATTTTTATTCATTCAATCTACATATTAAGAATAGTTTTTAATAACCATTATTAGCAAAGATCAGAATCGATCCTGCTTCTATTATTTCTTTTATTGTTTTTTTCAAGATTAAGTCTTGGTCTTGAAGACTCCGGTTATGGAATATAAGACAAGTCAAGCCAGTTCTACAATATTAATACATATATAATATTATACAATAATTACCATAATAATTATAATATTGTTATTCACTTGTCACCAAAATTTCAATTTAAATTAGTTGAGGTGAGGCTCAATTTTATCTCAAATTTTGTCACTATTACAGCCATATTATAAAACTTAGACCGCAGCTAGTCACTGCCACAAGTGCAGTAATTTCCCTCTAGAACGGATTTTTTTCTAGATTACCGACTCATTTTTGCAAGAGTTCAACTTAATTTTTTCTCAACTATCATCTTCAGTTCTTTCTTTAACTCTGTATTACATTGTCATTAATTCAATTTTAAGGAAGTGATAGCCATGAGCCGTAACAGGTACCTTTCCAATTACATTAGATGAGCAACGCCCTCCTGGACCCTCTCTATAAGAGTGACCGATTGGATTGGCCAGCAAAAAGACTCTGTTCTCTGCTGTTAAATCACTTCCCGGTGGTTTGGAACCCACCTAAAACTGTAGGTTCAACTCATCAATCACCATCATCCAAATCATTACCCACGCACAGGTCTCTGACCTTTGTTATTTTTTTTTTGTAGATTACGTCTTGGAGACTCCAGTTAAGGAGTAAAGACAAGTCAGAGCCTATGTTGGTTTCATCATAAAAAAATTATACATTTATATCTATTGTATTTGATCTTATTAATTTATTATTTAATGATTCTCTAGTTATATTTAAAATTCATTTATTGTACAAACCCACCTTGAACCCACCTAAAATTGTAGATCCCTCCCTTGTTTCCGGCTCAAGCAGCGAGGTGGAACTACCCGTAAAGGTCTCCCCACCAATAAAAGCCATCCGCTTATCCTTTTTTTTAAATGTCATTATATTCTCACTTTTTTATATTTTTTTTTACAGCGAAATTTAATTTTCCCGGCTGAAAATGCTGTGCGAGTCTTGCGAGATGGACGAAGCCCATGAAATAGATCATAGCAATTTTTCAGTGGCCTTCTTTCTGAAGCAGGAAATTGAACACGCCTCCCATAATATCCTGCGCTCTGATTGGCTGACGGGGGCTGGCCGTTTATTCTATTTGGTAGATCCCGCCTCCACTAAATACAAGAACTATAGTGATGTACCACCTTTCTTTAGACAGGTAAGAGAAAAATGTTGAAATAAATCTTGAAATAAATAAAAAATATTTGTTTCAGCTTATAAAGGATAACTGTTTACATCGAATATTATATTTTGTTTTGTTGATATCTGTGATATTTATATATTTTTGTGAGAGAATTTTTTGTTTGTTTCTTCTCATTTTTAGCTTTAGATTGACTAAAGTCAAAAGCTAAGCTTGCTATATATGTAATACATGATGTATATTAGACATATGATAGATAGATGTATTATAGATTTATAATAAATTATAGTTTATTCAAGCTTCATCTCAAGCAAAAGCTGAGCTAAACCTTTGATTATCAGACTTCTAGCTTCAGATTATTTTTGGGGTAGAATACTTTCCAAATTTTTGTAAATTCAATTACATCTTTGTTTTACTTTGGAATGAGTTGTCCACTTCAGGGAATCAATTTCCGGTGGTTCGGAACACACCTAAAACTGTAGGTCCAACTCATCAATCACCTCATCATTACCCACGCACAGGTCTCAGACCTATGTGGGCTCCATAAAAAATAAGAGGAATTATAGTGTGTGTAATGGTGTTTCCAATTGCATTTTTGTGGCTTAAAAAAGTTAAAATAAATTCTCATTCTTATTCTTATTCTTGTAATGTGAAGATTAATATATTATATCAACGATATAATGTATTATTTCAATGATGTAATGTATTGTTAACACAATATATCAATATTATGGATCATATTATAAAATAGTATATTATAGATATCATGATGCAATTCATAACCAATGTATATAAATTAGATTCAATGCAACCGCACCCCAATACAATAGCTTTGAAAAAGAAGCAATCAAATCACATAGATCTGCTTTAGTAGATTGATGATTGTTGAAGACCATCAGAATCCTTGATAAAAACATATTGAGATATATACTCTTTCACAATCATATTATTCGATAATCAATAAAATCAAAGTCACTATATTATCAAAATCATTCATAATTTATAATAGTTAATATGATTGAATCAATAAAAATAGATTATTTCCATTTAGATCAATTCTTAACCAGTTAATTATGTTTCAGGCATGGCCCTACTTCCTAGCATTTATACTGATAGAAAACATCATTCTATGGCTGAAGAAGAAACCGTTGATGAGATTGAACGATGGTATTACATCAATATCACACGGAATTCTTCAAGAATGTGGCAGGTAAGCTACTTTTCCTGCAGGCTACTCTCCTATATAATTTTTTAATTTCTTTTATTAAGGCGTTTTGCCATTTGACATGTACATGAGCATGAACTATTGGCTGAAACCACCTCCAAACCTAGAGACCGCCTGGAACTGATTATATATATAGAACTATATAATATATATATATTATATATATATATTATATAGAACTCTCCTATATAATAGTAATGATAAAGATGATAATAATAGGGTCCAATAATAATAATAATAATAATAATAATAATAATAATAATAATAATAATAATATTAATAATAATAATAATAATAATAATAATAATAATAATAATAATAATAATAATAATAATAATAATAATAATAATAATAATAATAATGAATAATAATAATAAAAATTAATAATAATAATAAATGCAGTTTTAGCTGAAGAATTGAAGACATTATTCCAACTGGACTCTGTCAGAATTGTTCCAGTGGTCAGTCAGCGTCTTAAATTGTGCCTTGGAAAATATAATAATAATAATTTATTCAGCAAGTATTATATACATTACAAACATGGTCTGTAAAAGCTGAATATGAATAATTGTTTGATAGCAGCAATTCAAAAGTCAGTCATACTCATTACTTGCCATATTGTAAGATAATTCAGATTAAACACTGGTGCGGAAAACATAATTTATACAAAACGAAGTGTAAATGATTGATACAAAAAAGGTGTTGAGAAATGCGTATTTTTAAAAAACATTATTTTTGATACATTGCTTGACAAATTATATTGATCAATATCTTTATTGAGCCTTGCATTACATTTTCTTTCAATGAATCAGACGGAATTATATTGATAAGTTTGCAAGCAAGAAATTTGAATTGTCTTCTACATATATTCAATTCAGTTCTAGGTACCTCAAAAGTAACTGTCATTGGCCGAAGACTATATGGAGAATAACGAACAATAAAAAATAATGTCCTATTTTTATTAATTTATATCAACAGATTTAAAAAAATAAATAGTTGTCTCACTGTAAGAACATTGAACTCTATGAAAAGGTCTCTTGTTGGATACAGTCTGGGTCTCCCTAATGCAGCCATTATTATATTTTTATAGAACAAAAACCCATCTAAAATATTTATTAACCGCTCCACCCCTAGTACCATACTGTAAAATAGATTGCGCATATGCAAAATAAAAACGTTTACAAATATTTAAATTTTTTAGAAGATATTTTAACTTGATTGATGACTTTTCACTAATATTATTATCATCATCTTCATCATCATCAATACGGTAATTGCTAGTGATGACTGATGATGGGCTTTCTGTCCAAAACCATGTACTGCCTCAAGTAATAAAGAAAAACTTTAATTTCCTATTTATTTTTATAGTTCTGCATGTCGTCTACATGAAAATATCAACTATCCTACACGTGGTTCGTCAAGGATCAACAAAATAATAGGGAAGTGATAGCCGTGAGCCGTAGCAGGTATCTGTTCAATCAGATAGAGATAAACTGCGTTCTCCTGGGCACTCATTGTAAGAGTGACCGATTATATTGGCCAGCAAAAAGACACTGTTCTCTGCTGTAAAATCACTTCCCGGTGGTTCGGAACCCACCTAAAACTGTAGGTCCAGCTCATCTGAATCTCAGTTCCAGTTGAATCTCTTTCTTATAGCCCAGTTCAATCTCAGATAGAGATAAACTGCGTTCTCCTGGGCACTCATTGTAAGAGTGACCGATTATATTGGCCAGCCAAAATGACACTGTTCTCTGCTGTAAAATCACTTCCCGGTGGTTCGTAACCCACCTAAAACTGTAGGTCCAGCTCATCAATCACCATCATCCAACTCATTACCCATGGACAGGTCTCAGACCTATGTGGGCTTCATCTTAAAAAGAAAAAAAATAGAATGTAGTACCAATACAACATAATATAGCTGTGTTATATTGCTAATACAGGTATCTTATACACCAACTCATATTAATTTCATTGAAGTGAAATCTTATCAGTGGTCAAACAGGTGACCAGCTTCATTGTAATTGAATACCATCCATACTTCTTATTACTTCATGTCCTCGAAAATCTCAATAAAAACTTGAAATCCGATAAGCCTTTTGTGAAGATTATTGGACAAATTGAAGCGTGGCTTGTCTCAAAGTCTCAAAGACCGGTTCCGTATCAAGTTGAATGAACTATGATATTGAAACCCAGTTAAAATACACTAGGTAGTGAGTCGGTTATAGACCAGTTATGTAAATGCTAGGTGTCAGCCGTATAGTAGCCTATATACTTTGTAACCAGATCAATATATCGTATTGTAACTTTGGTTGAGTTCCTGGGAGCTTCACCGGTAACCGGTAAATGTTACCGGTAGGGTCTGATTGATATATTCAAATTCATTGACGTTAAACATTTGAATAGACCAATCAGACGCCACCGGTAAAATTTACCGGTAAATGAGAAGGTTCCCATGAACTCAACCATTCCCGTTTCAATCTTCTAAGATATCATTCATTATATTTTATTTATCGTATTGCAGCAAGTCACATTCAGAATCTAATACTGTATATAGAGTCAAGGCTGTGCGCAGGGTTTTTGGTCATATTTTCCCCCGAAATTTCTTGTATTGATTATTATTAGGGCTTTAAACGTTATCTATTGCTGTGAGGAAAATTCGTTTTTTAATTATTTTATGAAATATGGAAGTTTAAAGTTGAGATTTTTCGATTTTTTGGTGGGCAATTGATATCACCGACCTATGAGTGATTTTGAACATTTGATAAATTTTCCACAACTAAAAGACTCATTGAGGACATATTTTGACATATGTCATAAATTACATATTTTTTATTTTAATCTAACAAATAGTTTCTTCAGAATAATTTTTTGAAATTTTCCACAACTAAAAGACTCCTTGTGGAATAAAATGACATATTTTTATTTCAATCTATTAAATAGTTTTCTCAAAATGATTTTTTGAAAAATTGATTTTTTTACAGATTTGAAAAAATGTATTTTGAAAAAACGAATTGCTTGATTGGAGTAAAAAAAATCATTCTATTCCCCGAAGTGTCTATCAGGTACAGAAAATTTATCAAAGGTTTCAATCACTCGCAGTTGAGATTAATTGCCCCCAAAAACCGAAAAATGTCAAACATGAACCTCCATATTTCACAAAATGATTGAAGAAAAACATTTTTCTCACAGCAATAGGCAACATTTCAAAGCCCTAATAACATCCAATACAATAAACTTGGAAAACAATTATAAACAAAAACCCTATGCACAGCCTCAATTAGTCAGGAAAGCCATTGGCTTGTCTGACCGCCGAGTTCACCAGATCATTTAGCATTAGAAAATACACAAGATGCACCCAGGGACGAACTACCTACACATTAAATGATTTTATGATTTTCTTTATTATTCATTGAATTTGATGAGAGATTTTTCATTTAGGGATTTTATCTGCATACATAACTCCAACTAAACCATCTGTTAACTCAGGTACTGGAATCCTATCATCAACGTTGTATCCAGATGAGCAAGCATGTGCTCTCACAATAGTTGCATCAATATTGAGTTGTAGATTATCGTTTCATGGAATCTTTTTCAAGAGACTTTAGAGCTATCCCATCTCATATAAAAACTGACACTGTATTTATATTTAAATTATTATTTCACTTTCTTAAAATGAATAAAATCATCATTTAAATAGAAATTCAGTGACAGATTTGATATGAGTTGTTCATCAAGTTAGTATTAAGTCATGAAAAACATCACAGACTTATTTTTTCGAGCTAGAAGTGAATGAAAGCTTGCTTATTTTATAATAAATTATATAATTTTTAATATTATATAATATTAAAATTTAATTTTTTAATTATATAATTTTTTTTAGTACCGGTATATATAAATTATATACTGATTCAATACCTAATTGGAAGAATTCATCATTTTTCTGAAGATTATTCTTCTGTATGAACAATGAGTAGGTCTATTTCGTTTTTAAAATCGTATTCAATACTCACAGTATTCAATTTTCATGTTATTTTAGCTGATTCTCTTGAACTAAAAAAGATTATCATTATTCAAAAGAATATTCTGTATGACAAGAGTATCTCATTTTCTAAATACTACCCAATAGGTACTCACTGTAGTCCAATTTACATCTTATTAGTTCTTTTCAACTCACAGTGAATAGAAGCTTATTTTCTCAATAGATGAGAGATTTGTCTTTAACCAAAATGTTATTCATCTTAAGATGAAGGAAAAAGACTTAGGAGAAAGACTGACTATTTATCTTGAAGATGAAGTAAAAAGACTTAGGCCAGAGACGAGACGCCAAATTAGTTGATTGAGTGTTGATGGGAGAAGAGACAAATGCAAGAGCCGAGCTTTTATGAATATGGAAATTTTTATTCATGAAGTTCAAAAAATATGAAAGCCAAGCCAATGGGTTAGGTCTCATTGTTAATAAATTAGTGATTCAGGCTAGAACGAAATAGATTGAAAAAAATAAAAAAAATAACAAATCTATATAATAATTCCTTGTTTTTCGAGTCCTAATACATGCTTATTGTTACAGCCGATGTTTATGTCATTTTCTTCAACTGAAAGTAAATGAAAGCTAATCGTTCAAATAAATAGGATATTGTTACGGGTTATACCACTAAAATAATGCTGGCAATACTTGAACTTTATTTACACAAATTACTCACAACACGTCACACAAGAAAAACAAATTACTTGAAAAACAAAATAAAACAAAAACTTTTTTATTCCTTATGATGCCCGCATGAGTCTGAAGACTTGTGCGTGGGTAATGAGGTAGATGGGTGAATGATATGAAAGATCCATAACTGAATGAAATTCGAACCCAAGGCAGGAAACGAAGCCAGCTAGAGCCTTATCTTATCTCAGAGAAGCGCTCCGACCAACTGCGCTACCAGAGCCACCCAAACTGTCAATAGGCACTAGAACTTCCTGCTGAATCACATCCGATTTCGTACCATTCTTATTTATACTAGTAATTTCTAGAGCAGCGGCGCCGACTTCATGGGAATATTGGGAGGGGGGGGGGCAAAGTCCACCAGAAAGGTCTGTAGGGGGTGTCATCTGAAGAGATGGGGGCCCCCAGAGTAATTATTGGGGGGGGGGGGGCAGAAAGTGCCTTGCCCTCCCAAAGTCGGCGCCACTGTTCTAGAGGCATGTCAATGTTTCTATTTACACAGAAAACAGAAGATTCCTTATCATGCTCGAATGTTCTAGAAACGCATTTGACAAGAAATAAGAGTAAGAAAGACGTTCGAGGAAAAATACAAACAACAAGTTGATTTATGACCTCTGCAGTACATGTTATCAATGAAACCGGAAGCGCTGTACACAAAATGAGTAGCATGGAATAATGTTTTTCTTTCTTGCATTCCTTGCAGTATTATTATTTCATTTTTTGAAATTAAACATTGTGATTTTCAGTTTAATTCAACTAAAGAAGGAAATGCAAATTTTTCTAATTAATTTTTTTACTAAAAATTGCAGATTATTATTCAGAGGTGGAGAGAGCGCCCTCTATGTGTATATTTATGAGAACTATAGACTGATGGAGCTTCCATGGGATTCTCCTTTGACTTGGTACATTGCAGCCATTGGAGTTGACTTCTGCTATTACTGGGTTCACAGAGCTAGTCATGGTAAGTGCCCTTTTTTGAAAAAAGTCATTTTTAAAAATAATTTTTTTTTTTTTGAGGATGAAGCCCACATAGGTCTGAGACCTGTGCGTGGGTAATGAGTTGGATGATGGTGATTTATGAGTTAGACCTACAGTTTTAGGTGGGTTCCGAACCACCGGGAAATGATTTTACAGCAGAGAACAGTGTTTTTTTTGCAGCCAATCTAATCGGTCACCGTTACGAACAGGACCTACGAGAACGCAGCTTATCTCTCTGATTGAACAGATACCTGCTACGGCTCGCGGCTATCACTTCCCATTTAATTACAATTAATCACAATAAAAACGAAAAGAGTGGAATTATTAATCACCAATTTCTTACACTTACATCTTGTTACCTGAATCCTTATAAACAACAATTTTATTTATGTAAATGACACCGATATTGGTTTAAATTTCTGCTTTTGCTGGTTTAATATAGGTAATCATGGTGAGATTTCCAATATTTTTTAAAAATTAGTTGTCACCAAGAAAATAAGAAAGTCGAATAACCAATCTCCATTATTAACTTCTTACTCCATGAATGCTTGTAAACAACAATTTCGTTTCTGAAAATAACTTCATAATTTAAATAATTATGAAGTATAATAAAAATAGTATATTAATAGTATAATAGTATAGTATAAATAATTATGAATTATAATAATATTAATTATAATAATTAATTATTATAATTAAATAATTATTTAATATTTCTTCAATATTGAAGTGTATTTATTGTTTCCTTTCCTTTGCTTTTTTTTTTGAAGATTACGCCTTGAAGACTCCAGTTTTGGAGTATAAGACTAGTCAAGCCAGATCAACAATTATATACAATATTACCTTTCTTATTCACTAGATACCACAATTACAATTCAAATTAGTTTAGGTGAGGCTCAATTTCGATCTGAAAGGAACTCTTGTACACTATAAAAAGCTACATTAACTAAATATTTTTTTCAAATATTTCGATTTTTCGAAGATTCCTTAAGAACGGCTGCAGCTTCTTATAGAATTTTCTACCAATTTAACTAGGGTTTTGTTCGAATAACATACACTATTGTGACTCACTATGGTCTCCTCGGCTTCTTGTATTGTAATCATGTACGTCAAGATTCTGGTTTATATCACTATTTTTTTACATATAATGTAACTCCATACAAATACAAGCTAAGTAGTACAGTTAGGAGCCCAAGTTTCTGATATCACTGGTGCCATAAAGCTAATCATGATGAGAATTTTCAATATTTTTTTTTTAATATTATTAATCACAGAAAATAAGAAAGTAAAATTATTTGCATCTACATCTTACATCCTAAGTCCTAATAAACAGCAACTAGTGATGGGAATGTTTGTGTGTTTCTTGATTTTTTCACATTCTATTCCATTCTATCATTTACTTCTATCCTACAGTTTTTTGTCTCAATTATTTATCAATGACTGTTCATACCCAATTTTACTATAGCTCTTATTTTACTCTCGACCCTAAAACTGATTTCTGAGGTCCATACGGGTAATTCATTTTGTTAGATCTGTTATTTATCTTCGCTTCAAGTAATAATTTTTTCTCTCCATACTTTCTTCAGCTACAGTAATCAGCTAATGTACAATATTTTTTGTTTGGGTGATGAATGTATTTGTTTTTATTTAAAAATGAAAATGAACTTAATTGAAAAAATGATTCGCAGTATCTGAAATGGAGCTCAATAATTAATAATCTGTGACAAATAATACTGTTGTTAGACTTCAATTTAACAGTTTGATTGTTTATAATAAACAATAATTTCTGATTTTTCAAAATCATTAATCAGAAAACAATCTAATTGCAGAGATCCACATATTCTGGGCACAACACCAAGTACATCATAGCTCTGAAGACTATAACCTCACAGTGGGTCTAAGGCAATCTGTTCTTCAAGGATGGTGTGGATTTGTAAGTAAATTATCTTTATTTTTTTATTTATTTTATTTACTTTATTTACTTTATTAAAAATCGAACTGAGGTTTTTCATTTTGTTCCTAGCAATGTTGGCCTAAGAAAATAGTTTAAAAATCGAACTGAGGTTTTTCATTTTGTTCCTAGCAATGTTGGCCTAAGAAAATAGTTTATAGGCTAAACTTAGCACAAATTTAGAAGTATTTATTGTGAATTATGCTTTTTTTATATAGTTAGTCGTGAAGTATTTCAATGTTAGTTTCAAAATAATTACTTTGTATGATTTATTTGTCTCTTGATGACTAAAATTTTACAAAATTATTGTAGAAATACTCATTGAGTTTTGAAAGCAGGATGGATACTTGGCTATCTGTTGCATACAATGATTTTGTAATGAATAAATAAATAAATAGCAATTAAAGGAATTCGAAATTAATAAATTCTGTTTATGTATATTTGTCAGTTTATTCAATTGTCAGTCACTTCAAACTAACTAATAAATAAATTAATAAATTAATATTATTTCTAGTAGCCTGCAAAATATACAATGAAGTTCATAAGATGTAAACACTTATCAGTGAACCCAATCAGAACTTTCTTTTTAGTTCGAATTTTTCTTTTCCTTTCTTTTTTCACTGATGTTTTTGTATGAATTATTATTTTCCAATAGTATGTTTCAAGCTAATACCTGCGCTCAGGCTCAACCTCTGCGGGTATTTTATTTGTATTTATTGCAATGCATGTACACTACATAATTTGTTATATGTATATAGTTGAGTCTGTTAGATTTAGAACTACTTTTTCAGACATTTTATGTTCAGTAGAATAAAATGTGAGTTATTTCATTTGTATACTTTTCTTTCAATAAAGTTCTTTCAATAAAATTCACAGTTAGAAATTTGTCTTATCGTTTTTTATTTTTAGTTAATAGAATAGTTATTGGTAAATAGTAATAGTAGAATATACATTTTTATCCATAATGATTCAATACCTATCTATATTTATTACGAATATATGAATCTTTATTTATTCCAGAAACAATTATACCGGTAGTGTTCAACATTGAACTTGATAACAATGACCCACATTCTAAAATATTAATCTCATCTTGTAAGAAACAAAAACAAATTTCAATACTTAAGTTTAAGTCAAGACAACTTATGTTTAAGTCAACTGCTCGGCAGAAAGTAGATAATAAGGAAGTGGGCAAAACTAGTTGAGCTTGAAAAATCAAAGAAAAACAACAATCAGATATGTAAAAGTGGGTCACAGCTATTTATTGATCATAATACTTACCTCTAATTTCCAATATATATTACAAAATCGTTGAAAAATATTATTCTTTCCTTATGGGATATTATTGGAATATTCTGACTTCGACTGTACGTCCACCATTCATAACATCAAGTCTCAGACTCATGAGCTTAATTAGCAAAGAAATCTGAAAAAATCAGAAATTTTCGTAAAATATTAGCGACCTTCTTATTTTTATTGATCTCAACCTCCTCCTCCTCCACCTCCTCCTCCTCATCGCCCTCCACCACCTCATCCTCCTTCTTTTTCATCTACTTCTCAAGATAAGTGTCAAGAATGGACGATTCTTTGTACAAACTTCGCCATTTCATGTGATTCCATCACTTGTACTTCCATAAGTCATAGATTGTAATAGCCATAGTTAATATCATTAAGATCATACAAATGAGATCATTGTACATAATACCTTGCACTATAAAAATACCATAATCTGAGTTTACTATTGCATCTATGTGGTTTTGATAAATTTTGTTTTCAACCATTCATATGCATAATTTGTAAATTTACATGAATGAAGAAAGATAATCACGTCTGTGAAGTTGGCCCGCCCAAAATGGCCCCCCCAAGTGAAATTGTTATGAATCGTTAGTTTAGCGTTAGTTTAGGTTTGTTTTGATCAATTTGACGTTTGTTTAGGTTTCTGAGTACTAGATCCAGCAGTTACTATTTGGGCGGGACAGCTTCACACTAGCCCGCATGTTCGGCTGGAATTTGTTAAAAATGGTACAGATCGTTAGTTTAGCGTTAGTTTAGGTTTGTTTTGATAAATTTGACGTTTGTTTAGGTTTCTGAGTACTAGATCCGGCAGTTACTATTAGGGTGGGCCAGCTTCACACTAGCCCGCATGTTCGGCTGGAATTTGTTAAAAATGGTACAGATCGTTAGTTTAGCGTTAGTTTAGGTTTGTTTTGATAAATTTGACGTTTGTTTAGGTTTCTATATACTAGATCCGGCAGTTACTATTTGGGCGGGCCAGCTTCACACTAGCCCGCATGTTCGGCTGGAATTTGTTAAAAATGGTACAGATCGTTAGTTTAGCGTTAGTTTAGGTTTGTTTTGACAAATTTGACGTTTGTTTAGGTTTCTATATACTAGATCCGGCAGTTACTATTTGGGCGGGCCAGCTTCACACTAGCCCGCATGTTCGGCTGGAATTCGTTGAAAATGGTACAGAACGTTAGTTTAGCGTTAGTTTAGGTTTGTTTTGACAAATTTGACGTTTGTTTAGGTTTCTGAGTACTATAGATCCGACAGTTACATTTTGGGCGGGCCAGCTTCACACTAGCCCGCATGTTCGGCTGGAATTTGTTAAAAATGGTACAGATCGTTAGTTTAGCGTTAGTTTAGGTTTGTTTTGACAAATTTGACGTTTGTTTAGGTTTCTGAGTACTATAGATCCGGCAGTTACTTTTTGGGCGGGCCAGCTTCACACTAGCCCGCATGTTCGGCTGGAATTTCTTAAAAATGGCACAGATCGTTAGTTTAGCGTTAGTTTAGGTTTGTTTTGATAAATTTGACGTTTGTTTAGGTTTCTGAGTACTATAGATCCGACAGTTACATTTTGGGCGGGCCAGCTTCACACTAGCCCGCATGTTCGGCTGGAATTTGTTAAAAATGGTACAGATCGTTAGTTTAGCGTTAGTTTAGGTTTGTTTTGACAAATTTGACGTTTGTTTAGGTTTCTGAGTACTATAGATCCGACAGTTACATTTTGGGCGGGCCAGCTTCACACTAGCCCGCATGTTCGGCTGGAATTTGTTAAAAATGGTACAGATCGTTAGTTTAGCGTTAGTTTAGGTTTGTTTTGACAAATTTGACGTTTGTTTAGGTTTCTATATACTAGATCCGGCAGTTACTATTTGGGCGGGCCAGCTTCACACTAGCCCGCATGTTCGGCTGGAATTTGTTAAAAATGGTACAGATCGTTAGTTTAGCGTTAGTTTAGGTTTGTTTTGACAAATTTGACGTTTGTTTAGGTTTCTATATACTAGATCCGGCAGTTACTATTTGGGCGGGCCAGCTTCACACTAGCCCGCATGTTCGGCTGGAATTCGTTGAAAATGGTACAGAACGTTAGTTTAGCGTTAGTTTAGGTTTGTTTTGACAAATTTGACGTTTGTTTAGGTTTCTGAGTACTATAGATCCGACAGTTACATTTTGGGCGGGCCAGCTTCACACTAGCCCGCATGTTCGGCTGGAATTTGTTAAAAATGGTACAGATCGTTAGTTTAGCGTTAGTTTAGGTTTGTTTTGACAAATTTGACGTTTGTTTAGGTTTCTGAGTACTATAGATCCGGCAGTTACTTTTTGGGCGGGCCAGCTTCACACTAGCCCGCATGTTCGGCTGGAATTTCTTAAAAATGGCACAGATCGTTAGTTTAGCGTTAGTTTAGGTTTGTTTTGATAAATTTGACGTTTGTTTAGGTTTCTATATACTAGATCCGGCAGTTACTATTTGGGTGGGCCAGCTTCACACTAGCCCGCATGTTCGGCTGGAATTTGTTAAAAATGGTACAGATCGTTAGTTTAGCGTTAGTTTAGGTTTGTTTTGACAAATTTGACGTTTGTTTAGGTTTCTGAGTACTAGATCCGGCAGTTACTATTTGGGCGGGCCAGCTTCACACTAGCCCGCATGTTCGGCTGGAATTTGTTAAAAATGGTACAGATCGTTAGTTTAGCGTTAGTTTAGGTTTGTTTTGACAAATTTGACGTTTGGTTAGGTTTCTATATACTAGATCCGGCAGTTACTATTTGGGCGGGCCAGCTTCACACTAGCCCGCATGTTCGGCTGGAATTCGTTGAAAATGGTACAGATCGTTAGTTTAGCGTTAGTTTAGGTTTGTTTTGACAAATTTGACGTTTGTTTAGGTTTCTGAGTACTATAGATCCGGCAGTTACTTTTTGGGCGGGCCAGCTTCACACTAGCCCGCATGTTCGGCTGGAATTTGTTAAAAATGGTACAGACCGTTAGTTTAGCGTTAGTTTAGGTTTGTTTTGACAAATTTGACGTTTGTTTATGTTTCTGAGTACTATAGATCCGGCAGTTACTTTTTGGGCGGGCCAGCAGCTTCACACTAGCCCGCATGTTCGGCTGGAATTTGTTAAAAATGGTACAGATCGTTAGTTTAGCGTTAGTTTAGGTTTGTTTTGATAAATTTGACGTTTGTTTAGGTTTCTATATACTAGATCCGGCAGTTACTATTTGGGCGGGCCAGCTTCACACTAGCCCGCATGTTCGGCTGGAATTTGTTAAAAATGGTACAGATCGTTAGTTTAGCGTTAGTTTAGGTTTGTTTTGACAAATTTGACGTTTGTTTAGGTTTCTGAGTACTAGATCCGGCAGTTACTATTTGGGCGGGCCAGATTCACACTAGCCCGCATGTTCGGCTGGAATTTGTTAAAAATGGTACAGATCGTTAGTTTAGCGTTAGTTTAGGTTTGTTTTGACAAATTTGACGTTTGTTTAGGTTTCTGAGTACTATAGCTCTGGCAGTTACTTTTTGGGCGGGCCAGCTTCACACTAGCCCGCATGTTCGGCTGGAATTTGTTAAAAATGGTACAGATCGTTAGTTTAGCGTTAGTTTAGGTTTGTTTTGACAAATTTGACGTTTGTTTAGGTTTCTGCGTACTATAGATCCGGCAGTTATAATTTGGGTGGGCCAGCTTCACACTTGCCCGCATGTTCGGCTGGAATTCGTTGAAAATGGTATAGATCGTTAGTTTAGCGTTAGTTTAGGTTTGTTTTGACAAATTTGACGTTTGTTAAGGTTTCTGAGTACTAGATCCGGCAGTTACTATTTGGGCATGCCAATTTCTCACTTGCCCGCCTGTTCAGCTGGAATTCGTTGAAAATAGTATGGATCGTTAGTTTAGCGTTAGTTTATGTTTGTTTTGACAATTTTGACTTTTTTTTAGGTTTCTAAGTACTAGATCTAGCAGTCATAATTCGTTCAGGCCAGATTCAGTCTATTGAGCATGCTCGGCTGAAAATTACTGGTTGCGGGCGTCATTATATTGGAGCAGAACAGTTAAAAAACCCTAGCTATAATGTTAATGAATATATTTTAATTTTAAAAAACTTTGTCATTTGAATCTAAATTCACATTTATCCCAACATCTTCATCATTATCATGTTCATTCATAGTAATTTTCGTAGAACTGTTGTAAAATTCACAATAGTATTTATTGAATGTTTTCATGTTCTGCAGTTTGCAAAAAAATTTTTTTTTTGTCTTACAAACACATAACAATTTCAACTTTAATTGTAAATTCAACGACATGTATCCAATTTTAATAGTGAATAAATAATATTTCTACTCCCTTTTGGCCAAACGTTTGACGTCGAGTCAAACACGAGCTCACTAGTCTATTTATAAGAATATTATTTTTTGCACTATAATTATTTGTCATTATTTGTACTAGTGATAATAATGGCAATTAATATAATAAGAATTTATTGTCTATCTACATTCTATTTATGACAATATTACTTTGTGTATAACTGTAATTATTAGTCATTACTTGTACTGGTAATAATAATGGCAATTGAAGTCCCATTGATGATTGCGCATGTGGAGGCATTTCTGTGTTCGGTATTGAACTTGCAATTTAACCGTTCTTCTAACACATTCCAAGGACTATTAGCAATTATAATGATAATATTATTATATGAGAATTCTTATTCCTAACTGTTTTATTATTTTTAAATGTTTATTATTAAACAGTTATTATTAACTGTTTTATTATTAACTATTAACTGTTTTATTTGTTATTATTAACTATCATTATTAACTGTTTTTATTATTTTAACTGTTTTATTATTTATTATTATTATTAGCCTAAGTGTTTTGTCTTATTCCCACTTTTGAAAATACTGGCAGAAAGCAATTTATTCATTCAATTTTCGCAAAACACATAGAAACAACATTTTAGCTTTATTTTTCATTTGAATCATTTTCCACAATAAATTGATTTAATTCAAGTGAATTACGAATTAAAAAATAAAATAATTTTTGTACAATCTACCTATAAAATTCATCTCACGCTCATCTCTCTTAGGACGTTCACCTCCAATTTTTTCAAGTACTAACAATAACTACTCCAAAGAAAAAACTGGTGCATATTTAATGTTTTTTTTTTCTTCAACTGTACTATTCCAATGAATTTTCCATTTAAAGTAACATTCATTTCACCTTGATCAGTCAAATCAAATTTCCAGACATATGAAGGGATAAGGGAGCAATTAACTTGATATGAAATCATAACTTAATACAATTATGATGTAAACATAAGCAGCTTACTTATTTTTTAATGTAAAACAATAGATGAGGTGCAATTTCATCATATTCCTGGCATGATTGGACCTTATTGCAGAGATCATCAAAACCTTCCCAGGTGTAGTCAGAAGGTCTCTCAGCAGTATGTAGGCGATATAGGCTAAATGTCCTAGGAAATGAGCCACGATTCCCGAAAGGCTGTAGTTGAAGCATAAAAATCGAATCGTCTTTGGAAGTGAGCCAAGATAATATAATTTGTTGGAATTGACATTGTCTCTGTGTAGTATTGTGGGTAATAAGTTGAGTTTGTGAAAGGAACTCAACATCAAAAATGAGAATAACTTGCAAACGACATGTTATCTTTGCTGACATTTGACAGTGCTTGGAACATACTTTTTTGTATGGAACATACTTGAAACATAGTACCTTTTTGTTAAATATTTCATTTTGTTAAAGTGTAGGCCTACACATACTCATTGCTATTAAGTAAACGGTGACAGACCTGCTCCTTGATTTTTCAACTGTTATTTTTTAGACTATAATTTTTTAGATCTTTTCATATATCTTTCTGTCAAATTGTTTGCATTATCATTACAAAATTGTTTTATGTTGAACTCCCGCTCATATGTAAGGTAGACTTGCTTTCTCACCTTCTTTGATTGTGTATATTCCTATCATTTTTTTCTTGGTTGGCTTCACTTGCATTTCATTTTTCATCAATGGCAATACTTTGTAAATCTATATTTCTAATTTTGTGTTATTATTTTTCAAGCTATATATTATTCATGATTTATAAGTTATTCTTCTCTTGGTCATTTTTCATGTGACAAACTCTTGAAAATTGCACAATGAATTTAAATGTGATGTGTTTTTTATTAGGTCATTTTCGAGGAATAAAACATTTATTTATTTAGACTTTTCTTTTTGAATCATGGAACAGTTTAGTGAACAGTTTTTTTTAATATTTGATCAGCCAATTAACAGTTAGTTAGTAATCAGTTTTTGTACAGTAAAATAGCAAATTCATTATTAGCTGAACGTTATTGATTTGTAATGATAAGCATCCACAATTTTTAATGATAGCAACATAGCATCACTATTTTTTGTAGTGATCCTCCACTATTTGTAATGATTGAATATAGTTAAAGGACGGCGCCTTTACCATATTTGTAGCCTCCACCAGGTAAGGATTCTGCAATGAATGGTTATGGTGTGATATTATTATTGCACCTATTCACCCTCAATTACCACATCCAACCTTACCCTATGAATGTGGGAATCGTGAAAGACAGGGCGCGACAATAATATTTCACTTATTCATATTTCAAGGGCTCCGGATAACTTTCGATTGGAGAACTTATATTATTAAATAATTGATTTTTATAAACTTATAAATTTTTTTTGTAGAACAAATGAAATACAGTAATTATATTAATTTTTCTTTTATTGGATCAATATAAAATACAGAATTCAATTTTGCTCTATTTGTGTGCAGAATTAATTTTCATTTAATCTCCCTCTTTTTTGAATCAACATAATTCATTAATTTTTTTTAATTATAGTATTGTTGTAGAAGAATGATTTTCGGTGTTATCTGCTTGTGTCAAGAAGTCTTCCGGTCTAAGCAATGAATCACTCTTCTTCTGTACTCTCTTCACGTTGTAGTTTATTTTTGACACTTCT